>JAKSZP010012228.1:0-83944 GCA_022478985.1 Massospora cicadina
TAAAACAATAAAAAACATAAAAACTTTAACAAAGCATTATTTATTACTTTTATTGATAAAGTAAATTTCTCACTTCAAAAAACTTGTGGCATCCGTCAGTGGATCCAACAAGCTCATCATTCAGTGTACTGACCATGGTTCCACAGGATGTGCTCATGGGATTATTAGCAGAACAGCAAGATAAGGCTATGGCATTAAAAGAAAATGTATTGGAATATTATTGCACATGACAATCATGAGTGGGGGTGCACTCAAGAGGTGGTACATTGGATAGATACAGGGATCTCCCTCACATTCAATTGCAACCTATTAGTTGTTCAAAAGCGGCAGAAGAGATTTTCTCTGATTAGGTGGATAACCTTATCATGCAAGGAATGCTAGAGCCATCAAACAATCCGTGGGTATCACCTGTGCTCATTGTAAAGAAATGATGGCTCGAATTGAGTGGTTATTGACTATTGTAAACTCAATAATGTAACTAAGAAGGATTCCTACCCTCTTCCACAGATTGATGATAGATTAGACCAATTGAATGGGGCAAATTACTTTTCTGCCATGGATCTGATCTCAGGGTACTGGCAGATTGAATTGTCAATAGCGGAATGGGAGAAATGTGTGATCATCACCTTGAGAGGGTTGTTCCATCTGACTTGTATACCACAAGGGTTGTGTAACGCCCCAGCTACATTCCAGCGTTCGATGGATACAATTTTAGGTGATTTAAAGATGTCTTGTGTCTTAATTTACCTTGATGACATCAAGTATTTTCGAGAATGTTCACAGAGCATCTTGCTCAATTGGAACAAGAGTTTCAGCACCTCACTGCTGCTAATGTCAAAATTAAGCCTCACAAGTGCCATTTCTTTAAATAACAATTGGAATACCTCAGGTTCGTCATGGATTCAAATGGGCTTAAACCACAGCCAGCTAAAGTGGAACAATATGCAAGATGACTCACCCAGGGAATAAGCAGGACATTCATGTGTTTCTGGGGATGGTCAGGTATTACCAACAGTTCATTTCCGATTTCAGTTGTATTGAGGCCCCACTTTTCGAGTTGTTAAAGAAAAACGCTTCCTTTGATTGGACAGAACGATGCCAAAAACTTTTGATGTATTGCAAACTGCGTTAGCAAGCGCACCCATTTTGCAATATCACAACTTTGACAAAAAGTTCATAGTACAAACAGATGCATCCCTCACCGCTATAGGGGCAGTATTATCCCAGAAGGATGATGACAGCGTGGACCATCCTGTCACATTCTGTAGTCAAAGCTTGAACTGTCACGAACAAAACTACACTGTGACCAAGTGGGAGTTCTTACAGTGATTTATGCTTACAAACAGTTTCAGGTATATTTGCATTGGGTAAGATTCCAAGCAGTGATGGATCATGATTCTTTACGCTGGCTACAGAATCTGCATGAACTGGAAGGACGGCTTGCACGCTGGGCTCTGAAGCTTCAAGCATATGATTTTGAGATTCTACATTGCCCAGTAGCAAAAAATCAAAACGTGGATTGTCTTTCTTGGCTGCCAACGGTCACTATCACGGCGGATTTAGCTGACATAATGTACAAGAAGATGGTGATGAACAAATATCAGGATGAGTCGCTGAAGGTGATTAGGGTATTAGATGGGCTCCAGAAAGATACTTTTCTACATGAGGGGGAACTATATATTTGGATCGAAGACTTGGCACTGTTTTTCCCCAAACCTTTGGCTAGACCCTCAATCATTATGGATGCTCATCGGGATCTAGAACATTGAGGATTGCAGAAAACGCTGGAGTTTTTGCAACCCTGATACTACTGGGAGAGCATGCAATACGACATATTGGGATGGCTAGTTGTTGCCTTCAGTGTCAAGTGGAAAAGCCTTTCCACAAGAAAGCCACATACCAGCTAGTTAAACCTCCGTTTCTCCTGGCACATCATTTCCTTTGATGTGGTGGGACCTCTGCCGACTAGCACCAATCAATCCAAGTATATCATCATTGCCATCAATTATTTGACCCAATGGGTGGAGGCCAGGGCTATTAGCAACTTGGGCGCGGTCACCACTGCTAAGTTTATTATGGAGTGTGTTATACAGTGACATGGCTGCCCGCAATTCATTCTGATGGATAATGAAGCAAATTTGACTTTGCACATCCTGCCAAAGTTGAACGAGTTGATGGCAATCCGCGGGGTTTTGATCACCCCCTATCATCCGGAATCAAATGGGATGGTGGAGCGGGTCAATGGAACCTTAGTAAACATACTCCACAAATTGGTAAAGGATTGGCCCTCAAAATGGAATGCCCTTCTACCTACTGCTTTGTTCGCATTTATCAGCTATCATTTGTCCACTGGTAAGAGCCCATTTCAACTGTTATATGGTTGACACCCAGCTCTTCCCGCCTTGCTTTATTCATGTGTAGAGGACACTGGTGGTGTAAATCCCCAGCGATATCTGAGGCAACTCACAGATAGATTGATCAAGTTGCAAATGGAAGCCTACTACACCAGTTTGGTTAAGAAGATTTGCAATCAGGCAGCTGGACAGAAGAGATGGAGAAGACTTCCACTGTTTGCTGTGGGGACCATGTTTTATTCCATGACCAGCATGGATTTGTGCAGAAAAACAAGCTATCCAACATCCGGGAAGGGCTGTTCAAGATGATTGAGAAGACTGGCATGGATGTTTACATTATCAAGAAACCTGCGGGGCCAGATTATCAACCAAGTTCACACATAGTTCCTCCAAGCATATAAACAGTAAGAGCATATTGTCAGTCAAAGGGGGGGATAATGTTGGGAAGTTGATATGACTGTATGATATGCTACCTATACTGGCGGATCAGAGGGGGAATCAAGATGAATTTGAGATTTACGAAAAAAGGGGTATACAAATTATAATCAATCATAATGATGACCATTCGGAGAACAAGGGGAATTATGCCTAGATTTGATATGACTGAGAATATCTATAAAAGGGAAGATGAATAGAAGACTACCAAGCCGAGGATCATTCAGCTTGGGGAACTGAGAAATAAAGAGTCCCACGGAGAATGGAAAAGAAGGTCTTTTTCCAGTGTTAAGTGATTTCAGATAAGTCTGCAAATTATATTAAATAAAGGTCGAAATAAGGGGCGATAGCTCCATAATTAGTTTATCAAGTTTTATTAGGAAGTCTGTGATTCTCATATCATCCAATTTGGTTGCTCAGTGGCCAATACCCTGTGCAAACTGACTCAGCAGAATCAAGCCTAGATGCCGAGAATAAGCACTAATGAAAAATTGCTTCCTTTCCAAACTTTATTATTTGGAACTTTACAATACAGTAGTGCTCTTGAAAAGAATTAACCTTACATGGATCAAAAATAATATTAAAGTTGTTTTTCTATGGTTGTTAATATGTCATTGGAAAGTTTTCATAGATTACATTCCTTGACCAGTAACAAGATGTTAAGTAAGGTGCATTAAAGAAGTAAAAATTTTAAAATGCAAAACACAGAAAACACCGGTCTGCCTTATAACTTCTGATATAGCATTCTGTCTCACACCCATCACCTCATCCAACTATTTGCTTGAAAGTATTTTGATCAACTTTATTTTGACTCAAAGATGTATCTTATAGATCACTTTATCATTTTACTCAATAATATATGAGCCAGTAATTTGCATGATAGGATGTGGTTGTAATGCACCCTTGTGATTATTAAGATTAACACTACTAATGTGACATTGTATATATCATCTGCAGGGGTTTTATCTGAGGTAATGAGACAGCTATATTAGTAGTTTGAATTTACTATAAAAGAGGCCATGTTTATTTTTAGTTCAGGCTTCTTTTACCAAATGAGTTTTAAACTTTTGGTGGTCCAAAAAGCCATGAAACATGGTCAACTTGATAGAATCATGGAGTGCTAAGTTGGTTTTAAGTCAAATATCAGCACTGATTACTTTATCAATTAAAGAGGACTTGATTTCAAGATGAAGGTGAATGCAACCTTATATGATCCTTGTTTGTGCCATTTCACAGAATATCTGTGATAAATGTAAGGCAAAGATTCATTCCTTAATAATGAACTCAAAGAAAAATTGTTTTCAAATGTAAATTCCGAACTACTTTGCACAGCCTAGTCTGTTTTTGGCTTAGTTATCTCAACAATATCTAGTCATTTGAGACTGAACGTTGATGTATTAAAAAACTTGGTCTTCAAAGTAAAGCAATTAAAATTATAGCAACATGAGTTTGTTACTGAATTTAACGGCGTAATCAAGTGAAAGCTAATAGCACCACATCTATTTTTCTAAGATCTGATAACTTTCTACTAGGTTTAACCATGTCATCCTGAAGAAATATACTCATCACTTAGCAACTTCTTTTGTTGTTATAAATCTGATTGTGCTTTAAGTTTCTATTTGCTAAATAGCAACCAGAACTTGGTTTGAAAAGTTAAAAAGTAAACCTTGATGTTATATAAGGTTTTCACTCCCATCTTCCTATAGTTTTAGAAGTCAGTAGCAGAAAAGATTTCTGAGACGTTTTAGTCTTAGGATCACACTGAGCAATGTCAATGTAATTTCTTTTTTCATGACAGAACACAAAAAAAGCGTAACATAGAGTTTGATATACATGGTGATTCTTAATTTTTATCAATCTTCTGTCTCTTTTATGGGGTATGATGTCTTTCCCCTCATAAGCCCGTAAAACAATAAATATTACACTCTCTTTTTTGGTGAAGAAATCTAACTATCCTTGTTGATCTCCAGAATGTACCATATTAGCATTGATCACCACTTAAAAGTCCTTATGGCCCTTGGTATCTTATCTAAAAGCACCTCAGACTCTATATAATATGTTTAGATAGCGCAGCAACTTATGAAGCTAGAATTTAAAATCAGGATTAACACCAGAATAGATTTTATTAACAGATGTTTCTCTAACTGGAAGCATCAACAAATTATATCTGGAGAAATGAAAGCATATGTTGAGTTTTTAGCATGAAGCTCTGATTCTTAGGGTTACAAGCTCCATGTACACTAAAGTGCCTAAAAGTTAGGCCTCCTTCAGTTCTTTAGATCAAAAAAAGGATATCTAAAAGTACAATTTTACTTTTAGATAGCAAATAGGAATTGATTAGCAAGAGATTTTGGCAGCTGAGGAAGCTGTATCTAGCTCAGAGGATGGCTCAAGGGTAAGGAGGTGGACTTTTCCACTGTTACAGAACATGCTGGGACTCTCCTTCGTCTTTTTAGGGCACGCTACAGATTAATAGTATCTTAAAATCAAGATTTTTATTCTTAAAAATGGCATAAACAGTGAGGGGATCATATCAAAAACCAGATACACATTTTATCAAATGTTATTTGCTTGTTATTTGGTTTTCTTAAAGCTGTTTAGAGCTTGCCATTTATAATAGCATCAGTTTATCTTTTTCTCTTTTTTAAACCTTTAGATGCACATAGGAGCAAAAACATAGTTATTTTAACTTAGGGGATTGTTAAAAAAGAATTTAATTGTTAAGGGTAACTTAATGGAAGATCTCTGTTCATATCTTATTACTTCACTGATAGTTGTCATTTGTTGTAATTTTATATTAAATTGTGTGATCAATTAATGGAATGAAACCTTTAAAGGCCCCTCCTATAAAATCACCTATAAATGTTTTCCCTTTTGTTACTTACAGTGCCTCCCTAGAACAGCTAAATTAAATGTCATTTAAGGACATCCAAAATTCATAAGATAATGCCTCTCCCAATACCAAGATTTCATAGGTGGCATCTGAGGTGTTATGATTGTACATTTTGCAAGTTATAATAATTGCACTGTAGGTATCAAAACTGTTTCTGAGTTCATGGTAAAAACCTTGTTAATTAAAGCATATATAGTACACTATATCTTCCATGAAACGACTAATATAGAGAATAATGAGATTCCAGTATATGTAAGTCAGGACACAGTGAATAGCCACGAAAGTCATAGACACAGTGATCCATACAATATTAGAAACTGTGAATTTTATCATTAGTATGAGGATTGTAATGGTTTAATTATATACCAAAATCCCTACAGCTAGCTAAATAATTGTTATGGGGGCAATCATGTACCTTGTGGGGGGTAACTAAGGTTGGGAGAGGCGGGGTGACAATACCTTAGAGATCCTCTTTTTTAAGCCTTGAAGGGATTGATAAAATTCCCGTTTTTTAGGATTTTAGACGATGAGCAAGTTAAAATTAATACTCCTGAATTAAACCTCAATAATTTGATTCTCAACCATCATTAACAAAACTGGTCCCTGAAGACACAGATTTGAGTTTCAATCAGGAAGCATCACCCATACAATATTTAATGTAGATGACTTCAAAAATTTCATCCACGCCTCATGAACCTCAAGAGGCGCGACCTCCACCATTGCAGTCACAAGGACGATGAAGAACAATGAGGGCACACAACCTGGCAGTTGATCTGGAAGACTGTCAAAGTCCTGATCGTATAGGATGTGTAGGGATCTTAGGCACCACATCTCTACACATCCTATATGTATTAACTCTTCTACTCCAAAATTTAGTCTATTTTACCACCATCTTTTTGTTTTATTAATCTATACAAATTTACAGCTTTGAGTCCATTTTCAAAATTTGAACTACAGTCAAGAGAGAGTTACGCTGAGATAAGTAGTGTACACTACAGGGGGCTCCAAGCTGTACAAATGAAAACATCTATCACGAAAAATTTAGAGCAATAACTATCAAGAAAACCAGCCTGCTTATTGGTTGACTAGATGTAACTTGATGAATTAAAAACTCTAAGTACAAAAAACTTTCTATTCAGCCTGAAAGCCTAGATCTTGGTTCACTTTCCAGTTTACTATACCATCCGTAAACAATGATCAGTATTAACTCTAATATATGAGCCATAACGAACTTATTCAAAAACTACTGAATGGCATCTACTATGTGGGAGGACGATCCAGTTGCTCCTGCGTCTCTTCAATGCCTTCATTAATGTGAAATTATATACCTTAGCTCTACTACCTTTAGGTGAATTGTCCTTGGGTACTATGTGCTATTTCCAAAGCTTCGCCCATACAGCCATACACCTCCTCTTACAATTAGTCAAGATTATCACCATGATATATCTTGATAACTAGGGCTTACTCAACCCTACACTTGAATTTTATCAACTTTTATAATGCGGCCTGCTCCTTTGTTCATGACTGTGGAAAACCAATGCAAATAATCATTACCTAACTAACAAAGCTCAGAATTAGATCTCCATGTTGGATAGTTGAAAGTTGGTCTATCTTGAGGACCATCTTTGCCAAGATGTGCAGCTCCTTAAGGACGCCTGAAATTAATGCCTCAACCAGGTAATTGAACTTGTGAGGACCCTCCAGAAGCAGTACCAGTATTTTTCTCCCACATTAGTGCTTCTGGAAGTGAAGGGCCTAAAGTTCCTAGAGACCTGAAGGTCCACAAGGAATGAAGCCCTGAAAGTCCCTTTGGGCCACAAGGACCTTTCAGTTTCATGGTACCTACACCTGGAGATCCTGATGAATCCTGTAAACAAGACATGCTTATAGCGCTTGCTAATTTATGGAATCAATTATGCAAGTGTGGCCCCAGGTTGTAAGCTTTGAGTAGATGGAGTATCTCTTGATGACATAGTTTCGATTGAGGCCTTATTGGATGAAATGGATTACTACAGCGCTTTCACAAAGCTCACAAATGGTTGCATCACTTAACTTTTACAACCCTACCTCAGGCTCGAAACTTGTTTATTATTGAGAGTCAGCTTCTCCTCCAGCATACTGAGATTTAAGCGCTAAAGGATCAGCTTGCCCATAAAGCCTCCATCACCTCTCTAAAACGAAATTTGGATGACATTCAGGTGAATTTAGTATAATAAAGCTGATGATTGGATCAACAAGCCTCTTGTGACTAAGGAAAAACCGAGACCTCTGAGAATGCACCAGTTCTTGGTGTCAATACTCTTTCCGCACCTCTTGTGACTACTTTACCCTGTTATAAGGAGAAGTTCACCCAGGGCAGAAAAATATTGCCTCCTTCCTCTACACTTATGAAACTCAATGGAGGAGCCCACATACTGGCAGAAGGTGAAGCACATCCATTCTTGTTGAAATATATCGCCTGGAAGATTATGACTCCACACATAAAGGAATGCCACATCTGGGAACAAGTCCATACCGCCCTAATTCAGGAATTTGGAAGCAACCAAACCTTGTCCAAACAGAAGCAGGAATTTATAGGTATTTTTTTGAACAAAGGAAAAAGTCCTGTGGAGTTTGCCAGCCAATTATATGGCCAAGTGCAAAATTTGGTAAACACTAATCGCATACCTTGTATGACGTCATAATTACTGTCATTTCCTCATCGGGATCTTATCCTGAGTTCCAATTGCTCATGAAAGTCAGAAGAATAGCTTCACTTTCATTTAGGAAGTAAGGAGGCACCTTATGAAATCCCTGCTTCTATTTTGCATTCCAAGTCTTTTGCATCAGCCTCCTCCAGTCACCTTCAAATCCATGTTGTCAAGAACATGACTAACCCTTAACCTTGATGCTCCTATGCGATGGATTCTGTTATAGCACCAAAGCTGATTAGAAGAGGCTTGCTGAGAGAGGTTGGAAAAGGGCTATCAGTATGAAGGATGAGGAACTTCATTCTGACATCCCTAAACCGCATCAATAATCTTTTTCAAACTCTGATGATCCTATAGCTGGTCTACCAGAAGATGATGAATTGGTAACCATGATAATAAAGAACCTGATACAGATTACTCTTTCTCTGATAGATCTCCTATGTTCCTATAACCCTTGGAGTTCAGGAGCCTAGTCATTCAAATTGCCATTTGAGTCCACAAAATCCTGTTGGCGCCATTGTTGACAGTGCTTCCTCTGTGAATGAAATTTCATCTAAATTAATAAAGTGCATCAAAATTACTCCAGACTTGCCACATTACATGGAATACGGAATGGATGGGCCACAATGCACTCAATCCAATGGGTCCTATTATTCTCTAACCATTCACTTTGGGAAGGTTTCTGTGATTACCACTCTGTATTGTTAAACAACATGAGCTATGACCTTCTCCTAGGGACTTGGTTTCTTTTAGATTACTCAGCCGTTATGAACTATGATGGAGGGTTCTTATACTTGCTGTGACACCAGGTTCCCCTGATTTCTAAAACCTCCCATGAAGCCAGATGGAGGTCAAAAATTGGGCTTGGCTGCTGGAGAGCGAAGGCCATATTGACTGAATTGAGTATCATGTAAATGGTTATCATGTGCGAATACCGCCTCCTGTGTTAGATGCCAATAAATAATTTCAATCCTCTTTCCAAATATGATCAAGATACCATAAAGTCCCAGTTTGTCATCAACACCTAGGTCCATATAATATTATCATCATAAAACTGCTGAATTTGGGGCTTGGGTAACAAGTCCGTTAAGGTGTTCCAGATCTGTCCCAGAATATTAGCTTCCGCATATGTGGATCAAATCAGTGTTATTGGCTACCCTCATTTACAAAATTTACAAAACAGTAAATAGTGGGGCCTAATACTCCAGCTGCTTATGTTTGTATCCTTACTTTAAAGGCCATCAATGATGTCCTCAACTTTGGAAACTTGTGGGATCTTAGGTTAGAAACACCCCCCATCAGTAGCCTTAGTCAACACCTCTAATGGGAAGGAGCTCAGGGCGAGCAACAAAGCAAGTTGAGAAATTTTTGGAGGAATACCTGAATCTCTTCTCAATTTCTTTACCTATGACCTTGGGAATATGAATAGCATCTTGCATCATAAAAAGACTGTGAATGCTCACCCATTCAGTCCCATCCTTAACAAAAAAGTAAAAGTTGAAGAGGCTCAGGTGGCTGTTGAGCTAAGCCACTACCTAGCTGGGTTATTGGTTCCTTCGTGTAGTTCTTAGGCCTCCCCCTCCTATTAATTCAGAAGAAGGATGGCAGAGATCATGTGGTGATAACTATCAATGGTTTAATTCCATTAGCAAGAATTACAGCTACCCCTTGCACAGGATCAACAACTCTCTCCACTTGCTTATCAGGCCACAATACTTCTTTGCTATGGATCTCACTAGAAGATATTGGCAAGTAGAACTCACCACTGAATATTAATCAGAATGTGAGCTCATAAATAATAAGTGTCTATTTAAGCCAACAATAATGCCTCAGGGCCTTTTTAACGCACCCGCCACTTTCTCAACATGCCATGGATGGAGCGCTAGGGGACTTGAAACTATCCTGTGTCATCATATACCTTAATAATATCGCTGTCTTCTAACGAACCTTAAGCAGTCATGTAGAACATCTCTGGTTAGTTAATAACTTCTTAAGAAAGGCCTCAATAAATCTTAAGCCGTCAAAGTGCTCTTTCTTCCAATTCAAAAAAGGAGTTCCTCAGAACCAAGGTCCAAAACGATGTAGCAAGCCCATCCAAGATAGAGTTGACACTATTAAGAAGATGTCATACCCTAAGAGCCTTAGGAATACTCAGTATTCCTGGGCATGATGGGTTATTACCATCAGTTCACTCATCACTTTTCAAACTTGGATGAGCCTCTGGTCTACCTCTTACAGAATAATGTACCTTTTGAGTAGCGGCTAGAACAACAACAAGCTTTTATGCGCTGAGGCCTACTCTTTGTACTAACCTATTTTAGTTCATCCACACTCTGATTGACCCTTCTTTTTATTCACTGATTATAGTGATGTTGCTTTCAAGACACCCTAGCTTAGCATGCTAAATATCAGGTCAATCACCCAGTGGCTTACTTCAGTAAGACCTTGAGCAAGGCCAAATAATTTATAGCTTTTCTAAGTACAAGTATATGGCTGTTTTATTAAAAATTAAAAATCTCTGGACCTACCTTTATGGAACCCAACCTAACATTATCACTGAGCATGCCTCACTTCAATGGCTGCAGCAGATGAAGGAACCTGATGGCCAGTTAGCATGGTAGGCCTTAAGGCTGCAGAACTACAATTTTACCATTTCTCATCGTCCAGGAGTAATTCATCAGAACTCCAATGGCATCTCTGGGATTCGAATACTTGCTTCCCTGACCCTCAAGAATGACTGACTGTACAATTAAGTTGCTGTTCTGAGCAATAGGAGTTGGAGACTTCTGAGATCCAGGACAATCTCTAAAAATGACCTGGAATGCTCAAATTAAAGAAGGAATGCTGTAAAAGGAAATGTTGGAAAATTACCAGATGGATTCTTCCCAATAATATCAAAATTAGGGGTGTCAGCTAGTTGGGCATGATTGCTAGCTAATCGTTTAGTTTGATATTGTTTAATGGTACAGAAATTTTTAGGTTTGGCGGATTCCTAGTTCAGCACTGACTCCAAAAATTGTGTTTGTTTGTATGAATTTTTGGCAGAAAGCTGACATATTCATATCAACCATATGACAATGATTTGCTGACTTTAATCCAAGTTCAGCGGAATTTTATATTGATACCAACTGCAATGAAAAATGATGTGGAATTTTCTGGCGGAAAGCCAAAGTATTCAATATCAATCATTTATCTATGAATTTACGGCCTAATTTAGAGTACAATGACTTATGCCAAGGATGGTCCAAGTATTTATTATAATAGAGATTTTATATATGGCTGACCAGCGACTTGTGCCAAGGATGAGTCATTCTAATCTTTAGTTATTGGGACAAGAGGAATGTGAGGGAATCGCTACCACAGATGGCTGCAATCGGTTGGTTCTCCAGCTTGGATTGCCAAAGGGTTTTATAGGCGCAGTAGACTTTAGTATAAAAAGTCTACCATCCCTCCAGATAATGATCTCTCTTTTGCCCAATTTTTATCTATTTGAATTAGCAAGAGCCGCTAGAGTGGATAGGAGTGGGACTGAAGATCCACATAGTAGGCGTGGGGTGATGTGCCTGAAGTGTCCAATGCTGCCAGCTCCCATAACTCATCCCTATGAGGAACCAACGGGAACCTGGCCAACTGGCCACCAACAATAATGTGCTGATGGCTGTCAGCCATGAGGGTGGTTCAGCGCTGGAGTGTCATAGCCACATAGAATGGGGGATGGACTCATCGGGGCATACCAAGAGGTGCTGGTAATTTGGTCATGAGGGTAGTGCAGCGTGTGAGTACCATGGCCGCCCAGGATGGGGGATGCACTCACTGGAGCACACCCAAGGGGGACCATGTGGCTAAAGAGAAGTTTGGTGGTCTGCTGTGTTGGTGGGTTGGACGTGGACTTGGGAGTTGGTACGCCAATGAAGGCGAAACAGAAAGGGTCAGAAGTCTCCATACTGGTTGGCCTGTCACACTAGCAGAGCCCACTGTTCAGGAAAGCAATTTTTCAACTGAATATACAAAAATGGCTTCTGTAAATCTGCCATCTTCCTAAACTGGTGTTATACTAAAAGGGCAATTGATTGTGGGATATGGGGCTGTGAAAAGACCCGCGGATTGTCTAAAGAAACGATGCTGCTGGGACTGGATGGTTGAGACATCCAGGAAGTTCTAGAGGCTTTTATGACTTATTAATCCCAGGATTGGCCAAATCCCAGGTATCAGCATTCAGTCATGGCTCCGTCAAGTCCCTTAAATGTTATTAGCATTGATATAGTTGTCCCCCTGCCCACCAGTTTAAATATCCATAAATACATCCTACTAGCTGTGGACCATTTGACCATATGGATCAAAGCAATATTTGTTTCGGCTGCCACCATGAAATCCAGGGCCCTAAACCTAATTCCAATCCATTTTTAATTAGCATAAATGCCTACAAAATTTGCTTTCAGAAAATGGGCTAAATTTTACCTCGTGGCTAAATTAAAACCTAACTTTGCTTTTTGAAACCAACCAGTGCTTCACCGCCCCTTACAACCCATTGACTGATGGGGTGGTGAAACTTGCTAACAGAGCCCTCATCCTATCCTGTAAAAAAAGTCTGCCTTAGACCCTACCTTCTTGAACCATTGTCTACCCAGCGCCTTTCTTTCTTACCAGATATGCTACTATAAAATCATTAAAATGTATCCCTTTAGGCTCTATAAGGGCGTTGTCAGAATTTGAGATAGCAATTGAAACAAATTCTACTTCCGGATTGGGCCATACTGAATAAGTTTCCAAACCTACCCAAAGTGAATAGGCTTCAGGAACCCCCTCCTCAATTTTGGAGTCAAGTGGGGCGGCTTTTCCACCAATTTGGTCAGGTGGGCAACACAATCTATCAAGGATGACCATGAGGAGGACATTCCAGAAGATCAGTAAAGATCCTGAACAGATGAGGCCCCAACAATCCCTGAGGCACTGATTCCCAACACACCCTATAAATTTAAATCCTTCTAAGTTTATTAAATCATTCGATAACTTACCTAACTTTCCACTTCCTTCTCAGCCTTTTCTGTGAATTAGCAGCTTCGAGCCACCTTCAGACCTTGGCGCCAGTCTAGAGAACTGTAGCGCTGACAAGAGTGGTGCTCACTACAGGAGGTTCCTAGCTGTCCCAAGTGAAAACGTCTATCACAATGGAAAATACTAGCAGCCTAGAAGATCAAGCCGCTGGTTGGTCAAGAAGCATTGCCCAATGGGTTAGTACCTCACGGCATGAAATACTAGCTGCTCAACCTGAAATATTAGAATTTCGAGCTGCTTTCCAGTTCACCCTGCCTTCTATTGATGGAAGTCAGTACCAACTTCAATACGAAAACCTTAACGAGGTAATCTCACCTTTGATATGTGGCACTACTCTGCGGGTGCCTGCACTAGTCATTCCCACACCTCCGCCATTCCCTCTACTATGCGGGACCTCTATGACTTGGCCCAGCTGCCACCAGCAGAACTCACATTGGGCCCCAAACGTTACCTCCACTATTTCGTTCACCCTGCTATCCATCACCTACTCCAACTGGTTAGCTGCACCATCAAGAAGTCTCACGCCAACTGGGGCTCACCCAGGCCCTACACACTCACCTCATCAATTTTTATAATGCAGCCTCCCCCTTCATTCATGACAACCATGAGGTCATAATTGATAATTGACAGCTGACTAATGAAGTCCGAGTTTAGGTAATGGTGTTGATCATGGGATCTCCAGTTATCTTGGGGATGAGCTGCGTCAGAATGTTCAGCTCGAAACAACTTTGAATCAACGCCTCCTTCAAGTCGAGGATCTGGTACAGACCCTACAACAACACTATCAAGAGCTGGCCTCTCACAACTACCCATTTAGGGGTGAAGGTCCTGAAGGCCCTGTGGGGCATGAGGGGCCTAAAGGGCCAGAGGGTCCCCGTGGACCCCCTGGACCCCCAGGTCCCTCGGCTCCCACTGCTGCTGGCCCTGAGGACCCCTGGAATAAGGATGTGATGACAGCATTGGCTTTTTTATGTGAACAAATTCAGAATGTAGCTGAAGGATGCATACACTGAACGGATGGAGTCCCTCTTGACCCTAGGGTCTCCATAGATGCCCTGTCAGATGAAATGGGCAACTTAGGTATTTTCTTTGAGCTTACCGATGCCTGCATCTCTCAGCTGGAGCAAATTTGTTGAGGATTTGAGACCCACCTGACCACCCTTGAAGACCAGTTTCACCGCTAGAATGCTGAAATACAATCTCTAAAATAGAAAGTCACGGACAAGGCTTCCGTTTCCTCCCTCAACCAAAATTGGGACGATGTCCAGGAGGAACATGAGGGCCTATGACACCAGCTAGACCAGCAGGGCCCCCACAACTATGCAGAAACTGAGGTTTTGGAGCCAGCACCTATCCCTGGTGTTAACACCCTGTCCGCTCCTCTGGTAATTTAGCTTTAAACCAAGCATAAAGAAAGGTTCATTCCCAGCCAAGAAAGCATTACATCCTTCCTGTACACCTATGAGAGCTCCATGGAGGAGGCCACCAATTGGCTGAAGGTAACACATATCCACTCCTGCTTAGATAGCACTGCCTGGGAGATCATGACCCCTCATTTGAAGGAGTGCACAGCTTGGGATCAGGTCCGCATGGCTTTAATCCAAGAGTTTGGCAGCAACCAAACCCTAACCAACCAAAAACAGGCTTTCATGGGTATCTGACTGAACAAAGGAGAAAGCCCTCGCAGAATTTGCCTACCACTTTTATGCTCAAGCTCAACCCTTGGTCACCACAAATCGTATCACCCTGGATAATGCTATTACCACTTCATTTCAGCATTATGATCTTATCCTAAGGTCCAAATGCATATGATTGCCCAGAAAAATGGGTTTACCTGCATCTGAGAAATCAAGGAGGCCCTTAATGAGATCCCTATGTCAACTTTACACTATAAGGCTACCTCCACAGGCCCCTCTAACCGTCCTAGAGTCCATGTGGTTGAAAACTAGAAAAAAATCATCAATTCAAATGCACTTACTGTAATGATTCTAGACACAGCGCCAAGAACTGCTGGAAATAACTTGCCAATGAGGCAGGAAAAGGGCAGTCAACATGAAGGATGAGGCGCTTCGTGCTGACTACCCTACTCAGCCTCAAGAATCCTTTGCAACCTTGAATGAACTAGGAGCTACGGCATCAGGAGAAGAAGTTTTGGTATCTAATGATAATAAAGAAATTGATACTGCTTACTCTTCTTCTGATGACACTCCCATGTTCCTCACCCTGACGCCCCAATTTGGAAGTCTGGTCACCCAGGTCGCAGTTTAAGTTCAAAAAATACCAGTCCATGCCATAGTTGACAATGGCTCCCCCGTGAATGTCATATCCTCCAAGTTGATGAAACGCATAAAGATTGCTCCTGATATGCAGCACTATATGGAGTATGGCATGGCTGGCCCCATTGCACCCGATCTATAGGGGCTTAATTCTCTCTACCAATACAATTTTGAGAAGCTCGCTGTAGTTACGCCCACCATTGCTCTGGATAACCCTAGCATATGACCTTCTCCTTGGGACTCAGTTTCTTCGAGACTATTTGGCAGTACTCCATTATGATGGCGGCTTTCTATCCTTACTTGTTCATCATATCCCACTTATCTTTGAGACCCCCGTGACTCTAAAACTGAGGTTAAAGCCTGGGCTTGTCTGCTAGAGATGAAAGCCAAATCAATTGGCTCAAATATCACATTAGGGGTTCCTGAGTCCGACTGCCCCCTCCTGCTGTTGATGAGCAAGAAGTCATGCCAATTTACTTACCTAAGGCAACTACCATTTCCCCAAAATCTCAGGTCTTCACCGATACCTGCATCCATATCAACATCCCCTTTGGGTACCTGCTAGAGGTCTGAGGCCTAGACAAACCATCCCCAAAGAAGGTGCTAACTTGTCCGGGGTTCCTAGATCCAGCTTTCGCTGGATCTATATCAGAGCTGTTGGCCAACTTTACTGATAAACCCAAAATAGTAGGTCCAAACAGCCCTGCCACCTATGTCCGCCTATTATCAGTGGAAGCTATCACTGACGTTTAGAACTTTGGGGACTTGAGAGACTTTGGCTTGGAAGCTCCACCCCCAGTTAGTCTGGTTGATACTAATATCAGTAAATACCTCTCAGATGACCAACTGCATAAGGTCCTAGAGTTGTTAAAAGAATTTTCAAACCTATTTTTGACCTCAACCTATGACTTTGGAAGAATTAATGGGGTCCTCCATCATGTAGAAACTGGGGATGCTCCTCCCTTCCTGTCTCAACTTTACTAAATGAGCAAGATCAAGGAGGCCCAAGTGACCATTGAGCTAAAACAATTACTCGACGCCAGACTCCTGGTGCCCTTGTGCAGACCTTGGGACTCTCCTCTGCTGCTGGTTTGGAAGAAGGACGGTAGCCATCTGGTGGTGATGGATTATTGATGACTTAACTCCATCACTAAAAAGGACAGTTATCCTTTACCACAAATTGACGATTCCCTCCATCTGCTCACTGAATCCCAATACTTTTCCGCCATGGATCTTGCTAGCAGGTATTGGCAGGTTGAGCTCGCCCCTGAGGACCGGGCTAAGTGTGCGCTCATAGACAATGAGGGACTATTTGAGCCCACCAGGATGCCCCAAGGCCTTTATAACGCCCCAGCCACTTTCCAACGTGCCTTGGTTGGGATCCTTGGGGACTTGAAGCTTTCATGCATCCTTTTTTATCTAGATGATATTACCATTTTTCAAACCTTTAATGGGCACATCAAGCATCTACGGGAAGTCTTCAATCAGCTACTAAGGGCGTCCATAAATCTTAAACCTTTGAAGTGCTCCCTCTTTAAGTCTGAATTAGAGTTCCTGGGGCACAAGGTTTCCAAGGATGGCATCCAGCCTATATGGACAAGGTCACCACCATTAAAAAGATGACACTAGCAAAACTTAAGGGATATTCAGATATTCCTAGGCATGGTGGACTAGTATCAGCAGTTTATTCCCTGGTTTGTCAACCTCGCTGAGCCGCTGTTCTACCTCCTGCAGAAAAATGTGCCATTCAAGTGGATGCCTGAACAAGAACAGGCTTTTAATGCCTTGAGAACCGCTCTATGTACTAAACCCATTATAGTCCACCTGTGCTTTGACCAACCCTTCTTGCTGTTTATGGATGCAAGTGATATTGCCGTTGGGGCTATCCTAGCCCAGCATGATGAGAATCAAGTCAATCATCCTGTGGCTTTTTTTAGTAAGGCGCTAAATAAAGCTGAATAGAGCTACAACATCAACTAGTGGGTATGCCTGGCTGTATTGCTAGCCATCAAACATTTCTGGATTTATCTCTACAGTACTCACTTTACTATTATTACAGAGCACTCCTTTCTTCGGTGGCTCCAACAAATAAAGAACCCAGATGGAAGATTATCCAGGTGGGCTTTACGACTGCAGAACTGATTTCACCATTGTCCATTGTGCTGGCGCAATTCATCAAAATCCTGATGGCCTCTCCAGGATGCCAGTTCTAGCAGCAGACCCCTGAGGAGGACCGGCTATATGAATTAATTGGCTGACCTGATCAGTGGAAGTTGGAAACCCCAGAGGTCCAAACTGAACTCTGAAGGATGACTCGTGACACACAAAATAAGGATGGGCTGCTTTACAAGAAGGTCATCAAGAAGTGGCTCCCTTACATCCGCCCCTCCTCCAGAACTGATGTTATACTAGAAGGCCATTCCACCATGGGACATGGGGCCATCAAAAAGACATATAAATGGCTGAAGTCACGATGCTACTGGGACCGCATGTTAGAGACAATTCAGGAGGTCCTGGAAGCATGCATAACTTGCTGATCACAAGACCGAGCCAACCCTCAATTCCAACATTCAGTTGTTTCCCCAACTGGTCCCTTCAATGTGGTAAATATTGATGTGGTGGGCCCTCTTCCTACTGGGATGCATGGCCATATATATATTATTCTAGCCGTGGACCATCTAACCAAGTGGATTCAAACGATTTCAGTCCCAGCTGCTACTGCCAAAGTCACTGCCCTTTTCCTCATTTGATCCATTTTCATCCAGCATGGGTGCCCCCAAACCTTACTTTCAGACAATGGATTGAACTTCACCTCACAGGTATTACAAGAACTTATTTCACTATTCAGAACTACCCTGAGTTTTGCTGCACCTTACCACCCCTCCACTAATGGGGCGGTTGAATGCGCTAATGCAACTCTTATATCCATTCTTCAAAAATTAGCTTCCTTAGACCCTTCTCATTGGAACCATTATCTACCCAGCGCTTTGCTTGCTTACAGAGTAAGCTACCACCAAGTTATCGAGATTTCCCCATTCGAAGCCCTAAATGGGCGGGCACCTCAGCTGCCAAGTAGCGTCCAGACAATGCTCGAGACCTCAAACCCTAAGAACTCCAAATTAATAATGAGGGACTTAGCCGATGAAATTGTCCAGCTTCAAGCCCAAGCCACTTAAGGCATTATCACCGCCACTGGAAGAGAGACATCCCGGACTAATCACAGAAGACCCTCCTTATTAAACTTTCAATTGGGTGATCTCATTCTCTTTTATCACCATTGACCTGGAGGCTGACAAAATAAGCTAGACGTACTTTGGTCTGGACCCTATAGAGTCATTCATAGAGTGAAGTCTGAGTACTACATTGCTGACATCAACCAAGAAACCATGGTAATTGGGTACATGGTCGGTTCCTGAGGCCGTATTCCCCCCCTCTGACAGGATCTTGAGGGTGGCATTGTTGGAATTTGAAATAGCAATCAAATCAAATTCCCCACTTCTGGATTGGGCTGTACCAAATCAGTTTCCAAACCTACCCAAAGTGAATCAGCTTTAGGAACCTCCTCCCCAATTTTGGAGTTACGTGGGGTGGCGTTTCCAACAATTTGGTCAGGTGGTTGACACAATCCATTGAGATTGCCCATGAGGAGGCCATTCTGGAAAATAAGTAAAGATTTTGAACAGATGAGGCCCCAACCATCATTGAGGCACCGAGCCCCAAAACACCATATAAATATTGAATCCTTCTAAGCCTAATAAATTATTTGATAACATACCTAACTTTCTGCTTCCTTCTCAACCTTTTCTGTGAATTAGCAGCTTTGAGCCACCTTCAGACCTTAGCGCCAGTCTAGAGAACTGTAGAACTGACAGGCGTGCTCCCTAATTGCCAATTAGCATTAATCCCCATCTCAGTACCTCAGTTCCTGAAAGTTTAGCTTACAATGAGGGCCTTAGCTTATAAAATTGTCCAGCTTTAAGCCCTAGACATGCCGGGCATTGTCACCACCACAGAAAAGGAGACATCCCAATTTAATGTTGGCTGCCCCTCATTACCCATTTTTTAATTAGATAACCTCATTCTCTTTTATCACCATCAACAGAGAGGTTGACAGAACAAACTTGACATTCTTTGGTCCAGACTATATTAAGTCATTATAAGAGACCTCGGAGTAATCCATTGCCAACATCAATAGAGGGACAGTGTTGGACTAAAACATGATCAATTCCTTGGCCCTATAACCCTCTGACAGGATCTTAGGGGCGTTGTCAGAATTTTGATGATGAGTGAGTCAAGATCCCTACTCCTGAATCAAACTTTGATAAATTAATTCTTGAGCCATCATGAATGAACCATGTCCCCAAAGGCACCAATGCGAGATCTAATCTGGAAACAATACTTGCACAATAATTGATGGAGATGCCTTCAGAAATTTTTATCCCATATTCCTGAACCTCAAGAGGTAAGGCCTCCACCAATGTGGTCATGAGGATGATGAAGAACATTGAGGGTGCTAACCGGGCAGTCAATCTGGAAGACTGTAAAAGAACCTAATCAAATAAGGCCATGGACGTCCCCTAAGCACCACATCCCCACACTTCCTATAGATATTGGTGCTTAGAAACTTTCATAAAGTATACTGTTTCACCCCATCTTTTTGTTTTATAAGCCTCTCCGCTAGTTTACATCTTAGAGACCATTTTAAAAGCTTCAGCTACAATCATAAGAACTGCTATGCTAAGATAGTTTTTGGTAATGATTCAAATATTGGAAATTTACTTGTATAGTTGTTCATTTACCATATTCCAGAAAATTGAAGGATCAATGGATTATTATATCCAGTACAGTATGGTGGACATCATAGTTAATAACTAGCTTCCTGAAGCATGCTGATAATAAAAGAGCTGTTCTGGCCCTTCAGATGTGTTACCAATTAAAGCATCAGACAGAATTCCTTTGGTACAGCCATCAATATAATGGAAGGCAAGAAAAATAAGGAAAGCGCAAGCAGTATTGTAGGAAATCAGTGAGCTAAGAAAAGAACTGGCATCCTTTATGGGTATGACAAGAACCACAAGGCCATCTATGGTACATATGGCACATCTGGTTTCAAGGAGCTCTGGGTGGGCGCAAAAGGCGATATTTTAAAGAATCCATTCCAGGGATTTGTTACCCAATTGCTGTTTTACTTATCAATTTAGCCAAAGAGATGTGTTTTATTAATATTTCATCAACCTTAAACAGCAAACTAAGGAAAGGGTTAACCCAACACCATACTATTAGCAGTGTGCTGGGTTTTATGGAAAAATAGGAGGAGAGCTGCTAAACTGAACTATGATTTTGGGGAAGAAATAAGCTTTCAAATTTGTTAAACAACAGTTTTGATCCCCAATTTCCCCTTGATTATCAGCTGATGGTTCCAAGCTATTCTCAGGAGTTTTCTAACTTGAGAATGTTTTTAGATTCGCTTTTGTAAATTATATAATGGGGTGTTGGTTTATTCCCCATCTTGGCGCTTTCTTTTAGACTTTTTTCTAAATTTTGGCTTACTATTTAAGTTTTACCCTCTCATATTGACTTCTTGTTGAACCAAGAACTGGGGGCAGGGAACAAGACTGTAGTGTAGAATTTCCTGATTTTCCTAAATTATTCACGAAGTTGCTTAGTTTCTTCGTATTAAACTTGCAGATAATGACACTAGAAGTGGGCTATATTGGGGGTAAGTGTGGATAAGGCATGTGGCAAACAGTGAGGGCACAGAACCTATCTCTCATCTAGGGTATGCCTAGGTAAGATATTGTTAATAGGCAACGCCCTAGGTTTGAACCTTTTTTGACCTAAAGCGGTGCATATTCCTATCCAGCTTAATAGCTGGAGCTTACCCTTACATTACTCTTTCCTAAAAAGAAAGGGTCCACCCCTTCCCCTACAGAGGTGCTAGCCAAAGCGTGATTATTGTGTGGTATTGGAAATTTGATGTCTGCAATCATAGTCTTCTGGGGGGTAGGATGAAGGTGCCAAATTTTATTTGTGAAACTTGGCAATTAGATATTGACAGTCCTTAAAATCTTTTTATTGATCAAAAATATCTTCATAAGATTGTAATTCCTTCCAAGATACTAGGTACTGAAAACCGCGTTAGACTCTACATGAGTTCAAGATCTTATCTACCTCATACTCAGGTGCACCCTCAATCATGATGGTCTCCACCTCCAAGGCTTCTGTCCTATAGATGGTGATTAGGAGGAGGCGTAAAAGGTGTTGTGATTCTTCTAGGGTGAGGGAAGTTACAACTGGAAGGATCCATTTTTTAACAACTGTGTAATGGGGAAGGGGCATGCGTGCTTGAAATCTAAATTTTGACATTGGACCTTGGGGTGAAAATACTAAGTATCAATCATAAGCAAATCACCTTTAGGAAGATTATGAGCCTCGCGTCATTTCTTGCTTTCAAATCGCTTGGCGTCATTGGTGGATTTATAATCTGGCTCTAAACTATTGGTGCACTTTATAGATGTGGGTGATAACGAGATATGTAGAAAGGATGTTACTTCTTGCTTTTGGCTCAACACGGAACTCATGGTTGTACCCTAATTTAGCATTCACGGGTGACACCTCCGTTAATGCATGAAGGGAGTTTTTGTATGCAAATTGGAACATAGTGTGGTCTGCTTCCCATGTATCCTGGTAAGCAGTCACATAGAATTAGGGACTGTTCTAAGGCTGGTTAAGGAGCTCCGCTTGGCCATCTGACTGGAGGTGATATTTTGAAGATCTACATGGCTTAATATTCAACTTTATACACAAAGCTTCACAGAATCGTGAGTAGAATGAGGTCCCCCATTGCTGATCACTTCTTGGGGAACCCCAAACAGAGCCAACACATGTTCCAAAAACAACTGTTCCATGTCCTAGACTGTATTAGTTATTATACAAGGGATAAAGTAGCATATTTTATAATGTGATCTACCACCACCATGATCTCTTCATACCCATGGGAGTTGGGTAATCTTACAAAAGATAGTACTGACAGTGGCGTACTTGGTCGCGCTTTTTGTTAAAGAGAGTGGAGGTGGCGATAAGCCCTGTCCTATATGACTTGGACCTAGCGCAGATCATGCATTGCTCAATAGAGGTGGGAACCTCCTTCGTCAGTACATTCCAATCATACCCTCGCTTGATTAAATTTATACAACCTTTAGCGCCAGGGTTCCCCATGGTTGGTGGATCATGACTTTCATGTATGACCTGGGAACACATCTCCGATCATCCATGCCTTGTCAAAAAAGTATACCATATCCTTTTAAAAACCATCCAGTAGGGGCTTTATCAGAATCAATCTTCGCCAAGAGGTCTCTTCCTTCAGGACAGTAGACTCGGATGCCAAAACAGCATCCATGAGAGAACATATATTAACAAAGATACCTGGACTGGTTCAGACATGATAACTTCAGTCACCGACTCATATAGAGTGTCAGAGATAACAGCGTTCTGGGAATAACCTTCATTAACAGGGGCTATCGGCTCCAAAGTAGTATCAAGGATAATAGGGGTTGTGGTCTACGATATTTGGCTTTAATTTAGTTTTAATTTTAATTTGGGCAAGGTTTAAGCTTAGGTGCTGGGGTGTGGGACGTAACCAAAGCTTAACTGTATGTAACGGGAAAATGACTTGTTCAAGGGGAATCACTGTGACTAATAATGAGTCTGTACCTACAATGTGGACCATTTAGGAGTGCGCGGCTTAAGATATTAAGTATGAATATGGGCGGCCCTTTTTGGCAAACTTGTACTCGAAATCAGAGCTCAAAAGGTCAAAATAAGTTCTGGTCTTCCTGTGAGCCAGTTGCTGTGGTTTTGGTAATAAGTGAATGACTTGTGGTTTTGTGCGCACAACCAGAGTAAGTTTAGCACACTGTAGAAGGTACCTCCAATTCATCAAGGACCAAAAAACTGCCACCAACTCTTTATTATAAATGGCCTAGGCTCTCTCTGTGGCGCTGATCTTCATTAAGAAAGCCACATGGTGTTCACGCCCCTCACTTTACTATGATAGAACAGTTTCAACTGCAGTGTCAGAGGCATCGCACGATAAAAATAAATAATGAACTTCATCAACATGATTTATAACGAAGATAGTATTAATAAACCTCCTTTATTTCCTCGAATGCCTACTGGCAATAAGAAGTCTAAACAAATGGGGCGCTCTTACATGTGAAGGGATAAAGAGGTGAGACCAGCTCTGAAATGGCTGGTGAGTACTTCACAAGAAATTTAAAAATTCCAAGGAAGATCTACAGTTGTTTTTGTGTCACTGATGTAAACCATGAGCGATTGTACAGCTTAGAAGGTGCGTTGTAGTGACCATCTTTTAGATTCAGGTCTCTCAGGAATTAAAATTTGTTCTTAAAGATCTTGCATTTTGATGGCTTAGCAAACAGACAAGCTTTTTTGGAGGGCTGAAGTCACTGCGACCAAATCCTTGCTGTAGTTTCAGCATTGAGTGTGTGGATCAAGATGTTATCTATGTAAGCAATTGCACTGAAGAATCTGAGATCCCCCAAGGTGTAAGGCATCAGCTCTAGAAAACTTTTGGAGCATTTTATCGGACTGAAAGGAATAACATTAAGCTGGTAAAAGCCATATGAGTACAATTTGCACTCAGTCACTCCTGGCCGGATTGATTGACTTGATGGAAAGCGTTCACAAAATCAAGTTTGGTAACACCTTTAACTTATAAATGTCTTGTAAATCGCTGCCTCCAAGGTCAAAGGGTAGGGATCAGGAACTGTCACATTCATGATTTCCATAATCATCGCATAATCTCAAAGTACCATTTAGCTTCTGGGCAAAGCCAAAAGGAGAGGACACAGTAGTGTTTTCTTGACCATCCATCCCTTCATCACCATGTCCTCAATCCACATCATTAAAGCCTGGTCTTCTGCAACCATGTAGGTATATATGGGAAAGATGATTTTGATCAGGTTATTGTTAACTGGAATCAAAAATAAAACTTAAATTGACTAGTCAACTTATTGGACAAACTTACGTCAAGAACTGACTTAGATCGATATTAGGAGGCAAAGTAGGCAGCTCAGGATCATTATCCATAGATGAAGCTCTACGGTTGCTGTTACTGCATTACTTGTAATCAAGATGGGAAGAAGGGGTATTTCATATGAGCGAGAATTAGAGGAAAAAGCTATTATATTTCGCTCTAAGTCAATATTCACTGACTGGCGGCACCACAATCCTACGCTCAAAATCACTATATAACTCAAATTTCAGATCTCCACAAATTGAGCTACAATTCATATTTATGGACAAAAAAGCATAAAGGAACACAAAGAGGGAGTGTGAGCATAGGTTCTAAGATTCCCCGAAAATTGTAGTAATTGTGGTAACTGCAAGATCTGAAGCTTGCACCACGTTAAGATCAATAAAGTTCATGTGGCTCCAGTGTCTACCAAGGCAGTTAACCTTACCTTACGCTACCCTACTGGAAAATTAATGGGAAATAAAAAGTAAGCACTTTATTTAACTCAATAAGGGAATAAAGGTTTGAACTAACTTCTCAAATCTAAAGGGTTTGCACACCTTGGTGACCTTTTAATGAATTGATTGGGCATATCAGCAGCTTGAGCATAGACAATGATGCATACTCAGGATTTTCAGGGTCAGCTAAGGGCCACACCTTTGAGAGATCCTCTTAAATACAATCCACACATCGCTTCTCCGGCACCTTATTGACAAGTGAGAACTGGTTAGAAATTGATAGCTGGGGTGCAGGGCTTATGGAATTGCAACCATCCCCAAAGGGTCATTTAAAAAACAAAGGGTGTGAGATACTTCAAAGTGAGACTAATTCTAATGAACCATTATAGCTCCTTCAGACCCCTGAGAGGGGGTAGGGTAAGCCTCAGTATGATAACCTGGGACCATGCTATGAGTGTTTAACCGCAAATTATTTTACTCTATTACATTTTTCGCATTTAAAGGGAAAATTGATTCAATAAATATGAGCTCAGGGTCCATACCCTCCTCATAGATATCTACCCCTCTTTTGCTTGTTTCACAACTGTTGTAAAATTTCAACATCTGTATATGTACTAACGCGAGCAAATAGGGGTAGCCTCATACTATGGCTTATTACAGTGAAGTGATGGCAAATAGGGATTATGGGTTGTGCCGCAAAAGCTAATAGGAACCACTTTTTGATTGTGACAAGAGAATTTTGTGGACAACGTCTAAGGAGCATTCTTGAAAGTAAAATAAAGTTTAATTGTGGAAGAGTGTTTTAAATCATGAGATTATGAACCAACAACTGCACCTTAGTTATTTTAGGGTTGGGTTATAATGTTAGGAGCCCAGCGTGCTAAGGAAAGACCCGGCTTCCTTAGTGGGTACACTAAGACTACAAGGCTAGCCACGGTCTACATGGCACCTCTGGTTTCAAAGAGCTCTGAATTAGCGCGTTGGATGGGGTAATGAAAGACCCCGCCTCATGGAATTGTTGCTTTTTTGTTGCTTTGCTTATTAAAGTAAACAAACATATGTGTTATAATGCATATCTTTTTTAAACTTTAACAGGAAACTAAGAAAAAGGATAACCCAAGACCTACCATTAGCAGTTGCTGGGTTTTATAGGGGACGGGGGAGAGCTGCTAAGCTGACCTACAATATTGGTTAATGATTTCCTATTCTTAAATTTAATATTTAACAGGTTTAATTTCCAATTTTAACTCAATAGTATCGCCTGATTATTCCAAGATATGTTTGAGATGATTTCTTAGCTTATAAATGTCCAAAACTCACTCTTAATTATTTAAAATGGGGTGTTGGATTTGATCCCCATTTTACCCTTTTTATTTTCAACTTTGTTCTCAAATTTAGTTTACTTTTTAAGTTTTTCCCTCTCATATTTGATACTGCTTGTACACCAGTTGATGGCAGTGAATATGGACTGTGGTGTAAGGTTTCTTATTTCCTAAAGTACACAAAAAGTTGCTTAATAGCTTTAAATAAAAACTTGCGGATTTTGACACTAAGAGGGTTTAGTTTGGGTGAGTAAGTGTGGGAAAGGCATGTGGCAAACAGGGAGGGGTAACAGCCACTCATCTATCATCCAGGTTATGCCATAGGTCAGATATTTGGGGAGAGGCAGGGCCCTAAGTTTCGAAACATTTTGATTCAAAAGGGGTGCATGACATTATCCAGCTTATTAACTGGAGCTAAGACCATTACATGGTAGCTAGGAATTCATAATAATTGAAAAAAACACCACCACTAAATATCCAGTGAATTTCAAAAATTCGCCATTTGATCTAGATTTATTAGGCTTTATTTATTAAACTATAAAATGGGAAGTGGTAAAATAGATTAACAGATGTACCTGTTGAGGACGCTGCCTTATATGCTCACTGAATGGGAAATTGGGACTAAGCGCACTACTGTCAGAAATTTATTGCAACTCAGTCCTGGTGGATCGACACTCTAAATAAATTCTGATACTGACTCATATATGATCTGATTTGTCATAATAGTATTTTATTTGGTAGCAAGAACTAGCATTCTACTGAGATTGCACCTAGAGTGATGTAGACAATTCCTTCAGCAGACAGCAAGTCGCACCACATGGCCAGGCAACATATGGTTGTTTACATTGAATAGGGAAGGGGTTATTGCACCCATACCTGTCTGGAGATGGGCTTGTTTCTTAACAATGGTGTTGAAGGGTGGAGGGGATTTTTGAGTCAGATAATGAATCAATTGATTTAAGTTTGCTGGTTACCAGTTTATTTCTGCTAGCAAACGCTCACATCAGTGGAGGGAAACTCTTGGGGACAATCACTGATAATTTTATGCTGCTGATGGCTTCTAACTACTGCCACCTTCTGAAGCACCTCATAAATTTTTCTCACCAATTTTTGGCTGGTGAGCAGAGGATGAAGAGGCGTTATTTTTAGGGGATATGCCATTACCCACTTCCCATCCACCACATTGGCTAACTTTCCCAGGTAATGAGTGATATGGCTGCAAGCTTCTTCCCCTTCTTGTTAAAATGGAATTTTCACAACTTAGCCGCAAGTACTATTCCCCAAGGCTTACATCCAGGCGTTCACCGCCCATTTTTTATGGTCAATATATATAGTTAAACTGTGGTAGAGTCTACATTCAGCAACAGGTAAAGGTTCTATGGTTTATTTGTCCTATTCAAAGGACGTATACTAAAAAATGAACTTTAATGAATATCATTTGGAGCTGCCACCTTTTTAGAGGGTAAAATTGGGAGACAGTTAGAGGGTGCTAAACAGCAAAGAATGTAAGAAAATAATATGACTGGATGGGACCAAGACCCTATAATAACTTTGGGCTTAGATTTGAATCATTAAATTCATTCCATTTGACTTGTTAGATTGGAGGATGATGCATCAAATTAAACTTTAAAGATTGAGGTAATCTGAGGTTCCTCAAAGCTATAGGATTTATAGAATTTATGAGATTGAACCTGCTTGAAGGCTTAAGAAAGATATGAATTAAAAGAGTTGGTGTTGCATGGAACCTTTATAGGCTTAAAAAAATTTAGATGTGATTTTAAACTTGATTAAGTAGATCTAAAACAACCAAGCTATGTTTTGTCAGGTTAGATATAATTGGACTTGTCCTATTTTGCATAGTTTTTATGTGGGTGAAGCCTTATTTTGGGTAAAGAGATTTATTGGCACATATTTTACTTGTCCAAATAGGAGCCCCAGGACTAGTTTACCTCTCTAACAATTCCTCTTTTTTCAGTAATAGAGTAGAATCAAAAAGGGTAGGATGAAGAATAAGATTCTAAGGGAGAAGGCAGTGCCTAAACACTAATTACTACCCGGAGAGGTCATTTCTTTGGCCCAGGGGACTGACATGAGGTTTAGTGACCTTCTTAGACCTGAGGTGATACTTTGTCTAAATAAAGTGGAGGGTTGATCCTCAAGACTTATAATAACTTCCTGAAATGAGTTTCCTCCAATCTTTGTCTAATATCAGGTATAATATAGAGAAAAAGAGACATATATGATTACTATGGATGTAGCAATTTGTTGAGGAGCTAGTATTTAGTTACTAATATAATACCTGCCACCATAATATTCTAAATTTTTTATTTTTCAAGTGTAACTATGAGTTAAATAATTAGAAGCAAAGCTATATAGATCTTTTCTAATCTAAATCAAAGAAAATACAATATAAAAAGTAGAATAAAAATTAAATTAAGTTAAGTTTGGATACTGAAAAATGGTTGTTTATTTAAATTATGATTTTTTTGATTTTTTATGGTAAGATTGAGAACTTCAAATAACCTTTAATAATCTAAGAGCCTAATGTTAATAGGTATATACTTACTATATTCCACATCGTTGTGATTGGCACTAGGGCTTCATGTTTCAAGCGCACAGGTCAATATACCAAAAAAACAAAGTACTGTTTGAAGAAAAAAATTTGGCAAAGCTTAACAAAAGAAATCTTATCTTTAGCAATAAAGTTCTTTATCTAAGGAATCAAGAGAGCACCCATATAGTATCAATTACTTTTTAAAGGCTCACCGGCTCTCTCAATTTGATCTTCCAGATAGGCTCTCACAGTTTCTCCAGAAGAAGATCTCCTTCCTAATGGTCATTCTAAACAGGTATCCTACCTCTTAAAATTCTCATTGGTCTTTTATAGGTACTAAGCAGCATCAAATAATGGTAGACTATAGTTTAAATTTAAAATTGGTTCAAAAAAGGAAAAATTTGGGCTTGAAAATTTCCATAAAAATGACATATGCCATCATTCAGATTACCAGCAGGTGGCCATAATAAATGTAAGGGACCAAAATAATGACGATTTTATCCTTGCATGGGGCAACATAGAATAATACAATAAAGTAGAATAGGAGACGATATAATAAACAAGGCCATAGCGTCATTAGACTATAAATTAAGGGAAAGAGAGTTTTACTGTTGAGGATTTGGCAAAAAGATTATAATAAAATCATTATGTTAGGCCACTACCTTAAAATCATGGCCCACAGGGCGAACTAATTTAATATGCTTATTGAATCTGCTAACTCTTATTAGATAAAATATAAGATAAGATAATTATATAACATAAACCAGATGGTTGGTCAAGCCCATTACAACATTCCCCCTGCTTGACCAAACATTAGGAGCAATGATGTATGGGGGTCAATTGACTTTTTGGGAACTTGGCCCAGTTGTCCCAAAACTTTAATAGTTTTTTTCAAAAACTTAGCATGCACCCAATTTGCAAGGTAACTTTAACAGGATTCTTCAGAGTATAGGCATCGTGGATGTCTTCATAATGATCTAAAAAGGCCCTTTCCATATATACTATAGCTTGCTAGTTCATCCAAATCCATGGTTATTATAGTACAAAATTAATTTTCCTACAGTAAAGTGGGGTAACGAGCACTAGTATGTGCTATACCATTCATTAGATCATCTTTTTCAGGCCAGCACATTCAAATATGCAACGCTTTGTAGTTGGATTAAGTCTGTGCCAGCGTTTCTAAATATTTTGAAGGAGTCATATGCCCTTGAATGACACAAAGAAATAAATTTGGGGAAGTACTTGTTGTCATAACAGATCAGGAACAGCCTGATCTGCATACTGACCTAGTGGGCAAAATCTTGGATTCCATCAAAAAGTTAAAGGTCAATTTAAATAAAATGAGATTGATAGAAGAGCAGATCATAAAAGACATCAGCGAAGGTAAGTGATATGAGATCCAGGAGCATGGAATGATCCAAAAGATTGTGCCAACAGCGTCTTGAAATCTACAAATATTAATAAGTGGGATATTAAGCCTTTGCAAATGATGATATGGTCATCACTCTAAAAGAGTAGAGTAAAGTAGTTTGGCTAAGGGTTTCAGTGCTATATTAAGGGTAGGGCTAACTAGGAACTTAATTCAATTTTCTAAAAAATCCTCATTATCCATTAAACATTGCTAATGATTGAGATACTTTATAAGGTATTTTATTATATCTATATCTAAGGAAAAGGAGATCTTTAGAATGAGCTCAACTAGCAAGCTAGGCCAAGCATTGGCCTCATTCTCAGCACTGTCCTGGAGCCAGACCCTGCTGTTGGCATGCAACGTCGCTGGGACAGTTGTATGAGAATAAGTCATGACTTCCAGACATGACGTGTTGGCTCATGGATGGGTCTCTGCCAGCTTATCAGTATTTGGTCAACGACCTGGCTTGTATTTCATAATTCCTTTGTGGCGTACTAGAATAAGCCCATTCGTCTCATTAAATGAAACTCATTTATTTCCTTCAGCCTCATGGGACCCCTGAGAGTAGATGATGGTCTCAGGAGGGGAGAAATGGAACTGACAAATATTGAGTGTAGTGATGGTAAGATTCCCTTTGGCTTTTATAATGCACTAGGTGGGACGGGTATGGGGTGTTGTGACGCCAAAAGCAACAGAAAGCCTGTCTATGCCCAAATATAACAACAGTCGAGTAGCCATGTCCATGGAGGCGTTGTATAAGATTCATCAGGTGATTGCAAAGATACAATTTCATGTGCGCTTGGCTCAGGTGACAGGGGGAAACCCCTTTCTTGCTCCAGATTGCCCAAAACATGAATGCATTTCCTCAGACTATGCTGGTTGGGTACAGGAGCTGGTAGAAAAACAAGGCCTTCTCTGAAATCACATTAAAGGTGTGTGGATTTAATTGACCATGCATCTTGCCTGGATGTGGAAAAGGAAGAGCATGGTCAGCGCTATTTATGGTTAACCTGAGGCGTTAACAGTGGATGTGTATGTGTGGATTTTCCACCCATTGGCAAAAGTGGACCAGGTGGCAGATTTACAATCATCATGAATGTACCATCAAGGGTTGAAAGCGTAATTACTGGCAGACATGGAGGCAAAAAAAGTTTAAGGCATGCTGGCAGAGAAGGTCGCGTTAGCCCTGCAGGTTGAAAAACAATTGGCGTTGGCATGAGACCTGGCAAAGGTTCCATTTCACTGAGAAATGGACAATCTCTAGTGGGTGGGCAGCCCGGGAAGGGGGACTATCATGTGATATCACATAATTTCAGAAATATGCAAGGGGGAGGCCAACAAGGGAACGTGGAGGGATCCAGTAAAGCGGTGTGCCAGGGATATGAGAAGGAGAACGTGCTTAAGTATACCCCGTTTGCAAATTTGTACCTAAAAAATTCACCAAAATTCTGCCGCTTTGCTTTACCCTCATTTTTTATCCCAATGGAGTTATACACGCATAGTGGAATGGAAGAGGTAATGGCCCTGATGTATACAGTGGCGGAGAAAATTACATTCAACTTGCATTAGCCAAGAAATTGAATTTGGTGATTCAGGAGGGACCAGAGGCCATGTTTGTCAATGTATCATGAAGGTCTTCTCTTAGCGAGTAAGTCCCTGAATAAGAGTATAGAAGAGTCCTTTGGGTTCAAGAGCAATTTTATGTGATAGAAATTATGGCCCATTCAGTGGTTTTGGGGATGTAATGGTGGCATTGGTTTTAACCCATACTGACTTGCCTTTCTGTGCAATTTACCTTGAACCTGTGGACAAAGCCACGATGAGATAGAGAATGATTGTCAGCGTATATAAGCTGAAAAGAATCCAAGTGTGTGGGAGTGATACCGGTGGATGGATTGCTGGCGGAATATCCAACTTTTAGGAGTATTTGGTCCAGGAGTGATTCGTCATTTTCACCCTATATCCTACTTGAGTTTTTGATTTAATTAAAGCTCTAAACCTCCCTACAGATGTCCAGTCTACCCGTCTAATCAGCTTGCAAAAGCAGTGTTGGCATGCATATAGGTTCGATGTTGAGCAAAGGGTTGATTACATTGATGAAATCTGCTGTCATGTTAATAGTAATGCTGGTACCAAAAGCAAGCGGATTATTGCGACTGTGTGTGGACTTCTGGAGTCTCAACGTAGTTATGGAGCCAGATCATTATCCCATGCCCTGATAAAGAAGATTCTTCGGATGGTACAGGCTATATAATATTTACAAAGCTTTATCTCACAGTCATTTTTTAATAATGTACCCGTGAGACCATAACATCAACTTATACGGCATTTAAATTCCACATAAGGATGTTTTAGTCTGATTAATGCTGTTGGGGCTATGGAATGCCCCAAGGTGTGCCAACAGATAATTATCAAGTGTTAAGTGGAATGATCGTATGTTGCTGTACCACAGATCTGGATGATATCCGCATGTCTTCTTGTCCCCAACAAGATCACATTCATGAAGTGTGGGAGGTACTGGAAGTGATTTCCAAGTGGGTTGAAGCTGAATCCTTCGAAATGTGAATTTAACTGAGGCTAGTAATGTTTTTTGGGCGATATTATTTTTAGGAAAGGGCTTATATATGACCAACAAGCTGTGGGAAATTTAACCATGAAAAGCACTGATGGACTGAACAGGGATGTAATTTTTTTAGGCTAATGAATCTCCTACAGCAGTTCATAAAAACTCTGTCACAAATGGCTTTACCACTTATGCAGTTAATGCGAGATGTTCTGTTTATATTAGGAGAAAAGGAGGTGTGGGTTACAATTTGTTAAATAGAAGCTAATTATGGCGCCTGTCCTGATAAATTCTGACCCCAGGAAACCTTTTGTGGCCGAGAAAGATGCATCAAATTACGCCTTGGGGTGAGGTTAATATAAGAAGGTGAGGATGCATTAGAGCCCTATCTGCTTACCTTAGCCAAAAAATGATCCCAGCAGAAATAAATTACCTGATATATGACAAAGAATTACTGGCAGTGGTCTCAGCTTTAAGAGAATGGCAGCACCATCTGCTATATGCTCGCCATCCTTTTGTGGACTGGTTGGATCATAGATCACTGGAATATTATTGCAAGCCAAGAAAGATGTACTACCGCCAATACCAAAGGCATTTGGAGCTGGTCAAGTACAATTTTTTTTGGTAGAGTACTGGCCAGGATCAGCTAAAAGCTTGGAATATTGACTAAGTTGGGATGCAGGGTTGGCCTATAAGAGGATGGAGCTAGAAGGTTTTAACATTGCTACAATGTTCCGGCCAAATTGATTTGTGATGATCAGAAGTGAAAAAAGTGAATTAGGATGAGAGATCTTGTAGAAACTGAGGAAGTTGGCATTTGAACGTCATTTATGGGCTGATATCTCAGAAGGCCAACAACACAGCCATTACCACATGTATGTGAAGAAGAACTGCATATTGTACCATGATTTTCGTGTGCAGGTTCTAAATCCATCATTGCCATGGAGGTATTTCTAGATTCCCACTACCACCCGTTGGCGGGGCACCCTGGGTTTGAGAAGATGGTCGAATTGGTGCAGTTTAATTGTGCCTGGGACTTTAAGGGGACATTATGAAATACATGGGGGAATGCTTGGTTTTCACAAGTTCAAAATCTTCTGGTAGGCCTCCCGCTGTTAAGTTAGTTCCACTCAAAATTCCAGATCATCCAAGGGGTCCGTTAGTGTCTACTTTAATATGGGCCTGCCAGGTTTCCAAGGAAAGGGTGTGCTTAGAGTGATTGTCGATCAGTTGAATAAATACACTTAATATTTCAGTGCACTACCAATTTTGCAGACAAGGATGCAGTAAAGATTTTGCCAACAGTATATTTTGCTTGTCATGGGTTACCAACAGAAATCGTTTCAGACCACAGTCCCCAGTTTGTGCCAAATTTATATTACTTTCTTTAAGATTTAAAAATTTTCCCATGTTGAGCTTTGGCATATCATCTCTAATCGACATACAAATGATTAGTGTAAATCACAAACTTGAACATTATCTCTGGTGTTACGTTTCTGATCAGCAGGATTATCGGGTCTCAATGGTCTGGTGGTCCAATTTTCATACAACAACAATTTCCAAATGTTGATGGAATGATCCCTTTTTTTGCAAACCATGAATTAAATCCTACATTAGATGGGGGTTTTGGAGGTGGAGTGTTCCAGGGGGCAGATGAGATAACCCATAATACTGTGGATATTGGAAAAAGATTATGAGGGAATTTAGTACGAGATATGGCGTGGCAGAGACATCAGGCAGACCAAATAAAGGGCTCCAGATCTACATATTTGCTACAGGGGATTGGGTGCTAGTAGCGGCTAAGGACTATGCCGTGCCAGTGAAGAGCTGGAAGATTGGCCCAAACTTTTGTGCCCATACAAAATTATTCATGCTATCAATAGGGTCGCTTTTGAACTGAAGCTTCTGGAAGGGTCAAAGTCCCATAATTGATCCATTCTTCACAGTTATTGAGTTCAAAGGAAAATGATTAGAGCGGCTGAGTCTCTGCTGAGCGTTCATGAGGGGGATGGTAAGGAACATGAAGTTGATCAGATACTGGTTTCGCGGTAGGTGAGAGGCTGACAGAAGTGTCTAGTGAATTGGAAGGGGTATTTAGTGGAAGAGGGACGTGGCGGATGCTGGAAGATTGTGCATGGTGCGTGGAGAAGGTCCAGGAATCTTAAGACTCTCAGGGGTGTGTTGTAACAGATCAGGAACATCCTGAGCCGCACGTTGAACTAGTGGGAAAAAATCCCAGATTCTGCTGATGATTCAAAGAACAATTTAACTAAAGCGAGATTGATGGAAGAGCGGATCATGAATGGGGACATTTAAGGTAAAAATATGAAAATCAGGAGCAGGGATTGATCTGGAAAAATGTGACAACGTCTTCTTGAATTCTTCATAATAATGATCAAGTAGGATATTGAGCTTTTGTAAAAATACTCTGGTCATCACTTAAGAGCTTAGGGTAAAGTATCTTGGCTAAGGGTTTGCAGTTCTATATTAAGGAAAGGGTAACTAGTATTTAGTTAAGTTTTTTTAAAAAATCCTCATTACCCATTAAAAATTGCTAGGTGTTTAAGATACTTTATAAAATACTTTTAATATATATTTCTAAATCAAAGGTCTGAAGAATGAGTTTTAATAGCGAGCTAAACCAAGGCATTGTCCTCATTATCAGCACTGTCCTGGAGCCAGACCCCGCTGTTGGCATGCAGCGTCAATGGGACTGTTGTTCAAGAATATGTCAGGACTTCCAGACTTGGAGCGCGGGCTCATAAATGGGTCTCTTTGGGCTTATCAGTGGTGTGGTCAAGGACCTGTCTTGTACTTACCAATTCCTTTGTGGCGTACTGGTGTGAGACCATTAGTTACAGTTGATTCCCATGAAGTAAGGTATATGGAAATACTAAATGGAGGAATGAAAGGATATATTATAAACAGAAATAGCGGAAGGCAAGAAAATGTTCCAACTGGACATCTTTACCATACTTTTTATTCATAAAATTTTTAATAAAGGGTCTCATTTACTTGTTCCATAGTACCATGGTCTCTGGTAGGTCATAGACAATAGGCCACCTATACCAAGAATCCAAATAGCTTGGAAATTATCTATGATGTAAAGTTATTCCATTGTCTGTCAACAGAAACTATTTTGCATTTATGCGGATAATTATCTTCTAACATGAACTTAGCCACTCTTGTGGCGCCTAAGTCCCTGACTTCTTCGGCATCCACCTTTTTTTTGAGGTAAGTTATGGCCACAATAATATATAAATTAGCCTGACGTGTTGGCCAGAGGTCCACAACATAAATATAGATGTTATTCAAAGCGATGTTGTTTAAAAATTTGGTAAGAGATGACATTCCAGTAAAGACCTTTCACTTGACATTCTTCTCACCAGCGGAGAGTCTCAAGTAAATCAAACGGCATTGATTCCTAATAACGGTGCCTTTTAAAAGCTGGTGTGTTTTCTATAATTTCCATGCCCTGTCGCTTTGTGTGCCCCAATAAAAATATTGGTTTGCTCTGTTGGCCAGGGTATCCAATAATTCTGATTGTTGTTGAATTTTATAGAGTTTACCATTTATGGCATCATACTTATCCTAATTCTTAGGAGTGCTGAACCGTGCTGACTTGTTGTCATTGTTTTTTGTTACCAAGTTATTTATAACTCATCTGCCACATCAACTTCTAAGACCACGCTGGGCATTCAAGATAGCCTGTCAGCATTTTGATGCTTGATGCTGGGTTAGTGATGAATATTAAGAATGTAGGCTTGTAATTTCAAAGCACATCTTGCCAGCCGCCCTTCCAGCTCTTACATATTTTCTGTAACCAATGAAGGGAGGCGTGATTGGCTACTATGCTAAAATGTACTCAATTGACATAAACCTAGAACGTTACACATTTAAATAACCGGTAGGCACTCCTTCTCATCTACTGTATTTTTCTGTTCATGAACATATAACATACAGCTGCAATAAGCACCTGGATGTTTAATCTGTCAGAATCAGGTTAAGATATCACCACCCTTAGCAGAGAGATAAGCATCCAATTGATGGTAGATGTTTTTTTCAAAATGGGGTACATCAATTGTGGCGCTTGGGTAAGGTAAAGCAATAGTTTAGCATAGCTCAGTGACAGTTCAAGTCCACTTAAACGGTACACCACCTTTAAAGTGGTGAAATAGCATTTCATTTATCTTATTGAAATCTAATACAAGCCTGCAGTGATAGCTTTATCATTCAAGAATAAATTGGACATTCCAATTACTACTGAGTCACACCATGCATTTAATTGCCTCAACCTTTGGCTGCTGGGGCTGAAAGCCGTGTTTGTCTGCTAGAAACCTTTGACATCTCAGATGTACAACTAAAAAATTACACTTATGTGTCTTGATCTTCAGATCACCATTTGCGAGACAATGTAAGATTCTCCCAAATTTTGAAGCTCTTTTTAAATATTCTAGAGAAAACGTTTATATCATCTAAATATACTAGGACACAGTAAACCTTTGAATCCCTAAGGATACTATCCATAGCCCACTGAAAAGTTGTAGGGCCATTTTACAGCCCTTGCGGCATTCTAGTAGGTTGGAAAAGGCCCTGAGCCTTATTCATGCCACATTTTTCCTGTTCCTCTCTGTGCAACTATATCTGCCAGTAGCAAGAAATTAAATCCATGGATGAAAAGTATTGTGCACCACCAAAGCAGTCAACGCTTCGTCAATCCATGGTAAATGATAGAAATCCCTATTTAATAAATAATGCTAAACTTGCAGTAGTATATTATCACACGGTTTGATCCGTCCTTTTTTCTAAATAATTAATACTGAGGAGGCTCAAGTACTCCAAGAGGGCACTAACATCCCATGTTGCACTAGCTGATTAATTTCTGTATTAACCACTTTATCCTCCGCCTTTAATGTCTAATTAGACAGAGGCAAATTGAAAGGTAAATTCTGGTATCAATATTATGGAGTACATTGTGTGCACAACCAAATCACAGTTTTCTTTTGCAAATATAGAGCTGTACTTTTTGATAAGGGCCAGTGACTGGCCCTTCTCTTCTTCAGTTAACCCATAGAGGCTCTTCCAAGATCTAGAGAGAAAATAAATTGCTTGATATTGTTGCTAAGTCCTATTCATCAAAGTGACCAAAACCATATATTCTTTAATTCTTTAACTAATACATATGCATAAAAGCAATAAACTGATGCCACAATTATTTTAATTGGGTATGTATACTGATTAGCTGGCAGTAACTGAGTTTTGCCATAGTCAGGGAAATTAATCCCAGTCACAGTGACAGGGAAAAATTGAAACAATAAAATGGTCTGAATATTTCGCTGTATAGTACTGGGAATTTTAAATTATTTTGGTTCCCACAATATGCTAATGGCCCGCTGGAATGGTCAGAGTATGATTAGCGAAGTGGAATAACCTTAGATTTCGCAATCAAGTTAAGTAATTGTTGCATATGACCATTAATCCGCTGAAACCCCACAAACACTATACTATCCTTAAACTCTAGGTGAAAACCCCAGAGTTTGAGGTGCTAGGGCTCATCCTTACAATTATAAAATAATGGAAGGGTTTGTCTACTGATTTTTTTGTTATATTTCTAAATCAGCCTCAACTCCATGAGCTTTTATAAATGAGGTTCCAAACATGATGCCATATTTTTGATTTGGAGAGTGATAGCAGAAGTGTAGATCACCAGTGAGCTGATTTGAAGTGACAAAGCGCTGTACTCTCCTTAAGAAGTTGTTGTCTGATGATCCACAAAGCAATAGATTTTTATGATCTATTTTGGGAGTAAGGCCCAGTTTCTTTTAGTTTAGTGAATACAATATCAACTGGTGCCCCACTGTCAACAATTGCGTGGACTTTAAGCTTAATTACTGAAATACCCATATAAGCACATTCTTAAAACTAAGGTCCACCAGATTTATTGTGAGAATATCCAATGTTTCTGATTGACTTAAAAATTTGAATCTCCATGCATAGCTGGGGTAAGATTCCATAAAAACTCAATAAGCATCGCACTTGGACTCCATTAGTTGGGGGATATCGCCAGAAGTGACTAAAATCTCTTCTAGTACTTACTTTTGAATTAAAGCTTAATAATTTTTAATGCCAATATAGCTTCACCTCGATCAGTTAGAAGAGTCAGTTACTTTATCCCCTCTATTACTTGATAAACTGCCAGAGGCGAGGCGTCATTGTTATCCTTTCACCGGATGGAAGGTGAGGTCAGAGTCCTTTATATTTGGGAGTGTGCAAGCCTTGTGGATAAAACCCTGAGGCTATACTGGGATAAATTCCCATTAAAAAAATGGGGAAGAAGCTGGTGGATATTCTTCTAGTTGCCCTGGGAGATCTAGCCCATGTAACCAATGAAAGATGCAAGACATTGTATCACATTTGAATTTCACTTTGTCCACCCTGCTCACACCAACAAATTGGTGGGTAAAATTCAAAAATTGTGCCAGGAGTTTGCAGAATATAGAAGCCATTTCCAGTGAAGCAATTTTCATGTGTCTCCAGGAGGAAGTATCTGAAGCTTTGAGTTCCTTTGAGGAGCTGAGTCGCATTCTGCCAACAATAAAGGGACTAAGTCATTTTTGGATGTGAAGATTCCCATCCACCAGGTTTCTCAAGCAGCTTTTCAAATGAGCCCATTCCCAGCAGGTATGGGAGTGTTTAATCCTTTTCCTAAAAATTGAGCTGGCCATATGTGACATAGTTATGGGCACAACCTGCCATCTGCTGAAGACATCATCTTCATCATTGTGCCAAGCACAATCACAGCAGAATGAATATTATTACAAACAAATGTAATGCCAATTTTACCAGGAAGGTTAAATCCTAGTCAGTATCAGAAATTGTTTATAATCACAATACAGAAGAACTGAATTGCAAATTATTCTTGATGGGTATGCACATAGCTTTAGATCCCCAGTTAGTGAGCATATATGGTAGTGGTCCCTGACTGCTACTACTGTAATCAAAATTACCATATCTGCTATTTTGGTTTATAGTAAAAAAAACTTAAATAATCCAAATTGATTTGTGAGTTGGAGTTTTCTGTTAAACGCTTAGCGGCGATTGTTTTACAGCTTGTAAATCCTTGTTAGACCTTGTGGCTGCCTTCTTCATTTTCCATCCATTAATATGAATGACTGTACCTGAGGTATTCTAAATTGGGTACTGGTTGTTCACTTGCCTGGAGTTTCAGTCTGGTCTTGTTATTTATAGCACGCGCCATGACATAATGGAGCGGCCCAAGTTTTCCACCTTTTTTATCCTGCCCTATGGGTGGGGTGCTATGTTGGTTCAATTGTCCAAACGCAAAGATCACCTGTTGGCTAAGGTAGTATTGCCACGAGGCTATTCTATTCAGCCAATAGTGGCTTTTATGGTTGGTTTCTCTAAAATTGGGACTATGGCTACTCTTCTTGTGAGTACCAAAAGTTACAAACCTGTATTTTTCACCAATTGATAAATCACAAAATTTAACTGCAAAGGGTTAGTATGTGCATGATTTGCGTTATTTTTAGTTGATATTTGATTAATAAGAGTATGTTAACTATTATCCATAGTTATATAGATAAGTCTGATATGGTCCAACGCTAGACCTGCATTTATACACGAAATTCTGGTGATGTCAACTATAGGGACTTCTACCCTATTCCTTCTAACATGATCCATTCTTAAATTCAGAGGTTTCTGGCTTTCTTCTCGTCACGCTGAGCATGTGAAGATTCCCATATAAGTTCAGCTTCTCTTCTAAGAATCCAGAATCCTTACTCTTTATATGACAAAATGGTCACAGTTATTGTATACAACAACAATAATTTACTGAAGATAAACAAAACTTATATCTCAAATGAAAACTTTTCTTTCAATAGGATAAATATTTTTTATAAATGTGTGAAATGTTAGGTAATTTATAGAGATAATTCAGCGCCCAACTCCTCAGTTGGCGCCTCAACCATGAAGCATCAGACGTTGCCATTTTGCTTCCTTTTAATTTCTCACTGACGATGGTTATCTCCATCTAGTTAGGATTCCTCCATCGGATATCATCAAGTCCTAAAACAAAAAGAGCCAGAAAACGTGTCTTAACATCTCCCTCTCAATCATAGCAAATCAATCATATTTGGTTAACGACCTGCTTAGGTAATGGGACTTTTTAACCATTGTGGTAGGTTGCAAACCAACTGATCAATTTGCTAGTTGCAGGTGGCATCACTCTCCATGCAACTGCTATCTAAATTCTAATCAGTTGTTGATGAAACCCAACTGATCCCAAGTGGTACACATGATAGTTAATCAATGGTCAATTATCAGATGCCCACATTTCATTGGCAACTCTGCCCACCGAGATCTTAGCATTCACCTGGATCAATCCCTGGCAGATCCAGACCTGGCAAATTACCCAAAATCCCCTAAACTTTATTAACACAAAATCGGGATCAACTGATATCCAATTCACTCATGAACATGAATTATCCCCTAGCAATCCACAGGTAAACTAGGCAACTGGAAAGGTGGGGGAAAATCTCAACAGGTTCAAAATCTTCTCTGGCCCTAACACCAGTAGTGCCTACCCTTGGGTTGAGCAGAGATGACTGGGGTTTTTACCTTTTCCATTCAAATATGAGTAGGTTTGGGGTTTAAAGCTTTGGCTTGTTGTTTGTTCCTGAAGTTTCTGATCTTGCTCTCATCCCATAATTTGGGGTCCTAATGCTTTTATTCTCGTTGTTTATGATTCTTTTTCAGAGGAGCAGGCGTACGTGAATCTGCTGCTGAAACAGTTGTCTCTGGTGGAAGTGATGGAGTATGACTTTGTTCAGATGGTGGCGTATATGACCTCTTCTCCCATGGATGGACTATGGATAATTTAGAGGACATCCATTCTCTTCTGATTGTCCTTCTCACCTTTCTGAAGAAACAAGATCAGTTTTACTTCTTATTACAAAACAAGATACAGTTGGGAGCTCTCATGGCCTCCGTTGAGGCTCTGGTTGACACAAGAGCCGCTAGAAACTTTATGAGTTTGCAGGTTGCTCAGGGGTTAGATCTAAATCTGTATGTAGGGTCCTCAATTATAAGTGCATTATTGGTTTCGATAAAGTAATAATTTGTTTGGCACCTGGTACCATTTTTTACATTGGTTTAGCTTCTGTAATCAGTTTAATGTAATAACAGATTTATCAATTCTCATTATCCTGGGGTTGGTTGGTAACAGTGGTAACAGGTTAATATCTACTTGGAGCCTAACCTTTGTCACTTGAGAAATCCCACGTTAGGGCAATACTCTGCTAATCAGTACTTTCTCTCTTGTGGGGCAGTAGGCTTGATTGCTTTCATGTCATCCCTCACAGCACTCACGGCGGATTTCCCTTTAGCTTGGACCAGTTTCAGGATATTTTTGAAATAGAATAAGACAACCATATTCATTTCCACTCTGAGTATAATTTATATTTCCACTTGACAGTGAATGTAATCAACATCAACTGTCTCCTATACCCTTATACAGAGCTGGTATACAAGGCCCTAAAGGTGTTGTTTAAGGATATGCTCGCAAAGGGCTAGGTGTTTAAGGCCACCTCTCCAGTTGCCTCTCCACATTGTTTACTCAGAAGGTCGATGGCACCTTGTGGCCCTTTGTGGACTATTGCATCTTAATAACATAACCGTTCATGATCCTTACCACCTTCCCCTTGAGCAGATAATTAGCCAGGCAATTGAAAATCCTGAATGTTTTCAAAGCTCGATCTCTTAATTGCATTCAGGAATATTTGGGTGGTTGAAGGTCAGGAGTGGCGTAAGCGATTTGTAACAGTAGAGAATCTTCCACTTCCACATAGCCTTTAGGCTTGAAAACGCCCCGATCACATTCCATCAGATGATCAGTGATGTGATGAGCGACCTTTAGATCTCCTGTATGATGTCATATATTGACAATAACTTTGTGCATTCCCCCACTCCCAAGCATGTGAAAGATCTAGAGGCGGTGTTGTCTGCGTTGCACAAGGCCAACCTTTATGTAAGACCATCCAAGTGCAAGTTTTTCAAAAATAAGGTTTTCTTCCTTGGTAACTTGGTACTGAAGGTTGGGTACGCCATTTCCCTAGCAAACTTGAGGCAATACTTAAATATCCCACTATTATGACCCAGAAGCAGTTGCGGAGCTTCTTGTGCATAATCATCTTTTTGACAAAATAATTCTCTCCCATCCTCTTGCAGCTTGATGCGCAGCTGTACCTTCTGACTGGGAAAAAATTTCTGCTCCATTGGACGGAGAAGTACCAGAAGGTGTTTGTCGCCATAAAGGAGGTGTTTCTGGCTCCTTCAATTCTAAACAATGTGGAAATCACCAAGTATTTACATTAGCGTGCGACGCCTTAACTGCTGCTGTGGGGTGTTTTACAGCAAGAGCATAACGGTTTGGGGCACCTGATCTATTCTTGTGCAAGTTCACTCTATCCAGACAGTCCTGGGCCATCTACAATAAAGATATGGCCATTTTATCATGGTTTCTTACCCACTGGCGGTACCTTCTCCAGGGCGTATGGCATGAGATGACTGCGTGGATGTATTATCAGGCCATTATGTTTTTTCAGAAGCAACAGAAGCTAGCACATCATCAGGCCTAGATACCTCGCGACCTCTGAAGTTTTAATTTTAAGTATAAATTCCTGAAAGGTGAATTAATTATTCTTCCTAACATTTTTGGGTCGCAACCCTGCGTTGAGTCTGGAAGAGGTGGATTATCAGTAAATTACTACATCAATTCCAATGACCCAAATCTTAGCCCTTGCTCCTTCCACAATTTTAGCTGCAGATTGGGCCTCAGACGTGCCTCTGGTTGCTTTGGTATTGGTGGGTCATATGGCCTGTATGGAGGGCCTAGGTTGTTGGATAAGCTGACGTTACCAATGCATGATCAGTCCCATTAATTGCTAGTAGTGAGGGAATTTAGTTTTGGTTGAGAATGTGGGTGCTTCCTCACCTCCACTCTAAAGAGTATAGGGCTCATCATGATCCTTCAGCAGTGGGTCACCAGGCAATAAAAAAAGCCTTGACTTGGTGAAGCGGATTTACAACTTTTCAGTAATCTCTTGGGCATACTGGCATGGACCGTTAGTTGCACAACATGCAAGCAGGCAAAATTTGATCGCTCCAGTTGGAATGGCTTTCTTTATCCCTTGCAGCAGGCTGAGGTCCCGTGGACCTTGGTATCCAATGTTTCATTATTAAACTCCCTAGCTCCAATGGGTATAAGGCTATTATGGTTATTGTAGATCTTTTACCAAGTCTTCTTCATATATCACTGTTCATCCACCATTACCTCTGAGGAAAGTGCCTTCCTCTTTGTGTGGCATGTCTTTTTGTTATTTGGATTACCAAAAAAACTGTGAGTGAATGGGGGCCTCAGTTTACAGCGCACTTTGGACGGCCCTTCTGGTTATCTTGAAAATTCAGGCATGGCATTTCACTTCATATCGCCCTCAGTTGAACGGTCAAATGTACTAGGTTAACCAGTTGCTTGAACAGTATCTCTAGTGTTACACCACTGCTGTGCAGGATACTTAAGCGGAAGACCTTCTTTTTCCCTGTTTGATTACAATAATGCCTCCCACAAATCACAGGTCGTTTGCCTCATGAGGCTACATTGGGGTATATTCCCTTATTTTCTCCTTGAACATGCCTTCACCTGGAGGTCCCTGCAGCAGCAGAACATGTGCAGCAGATTCATAGCACATAATCCCTGGTATGAAAGCATATGAATAAAGCCATCAGCAATTATAAGTGGAATATGGATCGGAAATGGCTTCCTGCTCATGAGATCTTGGTGGGTACTTTGGTCATGCTCAATACCTGCCATCTGCATATGAAAGTGACCTCACAGAAGTTCATGAGCAAATGGTCGGTTCCTCATGTGGTCATGGAGTATTTTGCAGCAGCTCTTTCTGGCTGGCGCTTCCCACTCACTGGAAACAGCACCCCATCATCCATGCTTCCCAGTTGTTGCCACTTAAAGGCATGCCGCATGTGGACCCTGAGCTGGTGGTGATTAAAGAAATTAATGGAAGTGTAGTTGGATGCTATTTTCGCAACTCATTACTCACGTTGCTCATTGCAGTACCTGGTGACATGTAAAGGCTTTCTTTCACATAAGAATAGCTGGTTAGTGCTCGCAACTGGTCTAATTGTCTCAAGTTGGTGGAAGCCTTCCACGTGGCTCACCTGGACGCTCCTTAACTCCCCAGAAGGTTGCCTCTATCCTTTCAATTAAGCTACCCAAGGCGCACAAAAATGTTGTGCTTGCCAAGTTCTCAGTGGTTGCGCTCCTCCATCCTGAAAAGAGAAGGGTGGTGTAAGCCTTGAGGAACAACCCCTGCGGTTAGACTTGGAGAAACTCCAAAATTTGAACGAAAAGGGGAAGAAGCCGATGGCCAACCCTCTTGTCATCCTGGACGATCTAGTCCATTTAATTGATAAAAGATGTGTAACAGTGTATCCCATGTGAAGTGCACCTTGTCCACCCCTGCTCACACCAAAAAATTGGTGGTTGAACTTTAAAAATTGTTACATGAGTTGGTGGAGAGTAGAAGCCATCGCCAGCAGAAGATAATTGGCGCATGTCTCAAGGGGGAGGTATCCACAGGTTTGACTTCCACTGTTGAGGTTAAGTCACATTTTGCCAACAATAAATGACTAAGTCAGTTTCAAATGTGAAGATTACCATCCGCCAGGTTTCCCCAGCAGTATATAAACAAGCCCATCCCTGACGGGTCATGCGTGGTTAACTCTTTTCCTACACAATGGATCTGTCTATATGGTGCCTGGCCATGGGCACAACCTGCCATCTGCTGTAAATGCCATTTTCATCACTCCAAGCGTGATTGTGGTGAAATGAATATACTTGATAGATAATTTAAAGTCAATCCAACTGGGAAGGTTAGATCTGATTCAGTATCATACATAATTTGGAATGACAATCCGCTGGAATTAAATCATAAAATATCCTTGATGAGAGTGCAATTAGCTTTATTTCCCCATATAGCACGCATATAGGGCAGCAATTCCTGACAGGTAACGCTGTAATTCCATTTTTCCCCTTTCCGCTATTTTGGCTTCCAATAAAAATTCTTAAAACATCCAAAATTTATTTGTGAGTTTGAGAGTTCTGTTAAACGCTTAGTAATAATGATTTCCCATTTCAGAAATCTCTGATTAGTCCTTTTAGCTGCCTTCTTCATTCTCCATCCATCAATATGGATGGCTGTTTCTGAGGTACGCTGGCTTTGGTTCTGGGTGCTCACTCACCAAGGGTTCCAGGACAATCTTATATTATCTGCAAGCTCCATGACAGATTGCTTTAGAAATGATGGATGTAGAAATTCCCTGCTCTACTAATCCCTGATATTTTCCAAATCCACATCATTCACAGGGTTTGGCAAAATGAACATTAGACTTAGAAACTTAATTAAGATAATAACTGGCATAATGCATGAAATTCTTTTAAAAATAACAGATGACCCAATTAATATCAGGCCTCTTGGAATGAAGGCCATATGGCCAGTTTGATTTTTTATTTGGGGCTTAAACCCCCATGTAGTGAGCATCAAATGTTTAAATTGGCACTATGGCGTCAAATTTTAAGCGCACGTGTCTATACACCAAAAACACAAAATACTATTTGAAGACAGTAACTTTAACCAAAAATTACAAAAGTAACCCTCCTTCAGCATTAGTGCTTTTAATTAAGGAAACAAAGAACCCAGATTATCAAATACATTTAAAGACTCACCAGCTCGCTCAAGAAATTTTCCAGGTAGGCTCTTACAGCCTCTACATAAAAAGATTCCCTTATACCTGGTCATCCTGCTCAGCTATCCTACTTCTACCAGAGTTCTCATTGGTGCTTTTCATAGTTACTAAGTAGCATCTAAGAATGGTAGACTAGAGTTGTAATACAAATTGGATCAGAAAATGGATACTTAGGGCTTAAAAATTTCCATAAAAAATGAAATATGCCATACACTCAGATTACCAGTAGTTAGTCATAATTAAATGTAAGGGCTCCTATTAATGACGATTTTATGCTGGTATGGGGCAACTTAGAATGTTACGTTAAAATAACATAGGAAGCGTTATAGAAATCAAGGCCACAGCGTCAATGGCCCATAAATTAATAAAATGAGAGTTTCACTGGTGAGGATTCAGGGATAATATTATTAATCTATATATTAGGCCACTACTTGTAAAAACACGTCCCACAGGGAGAACTAATTACTATAAGCTTATCAAACTGCTATCTATTTATTAGATAAGATAAGAAAAGATACGATAAATAATTAGAATAACAGCCCAGATGGTTGGTCAAACCAATCACAACACACATAGTAGTATCTTAAAATTGTTATTAGTATCCTATATATAAATTAAAAGTTCTAGGGGGTATATGTTGTTTGAGGTAATCTCAAAACTATCAAATCAATTTTAGGGTTTTTTGCACACTCATAGCAAATACGCAGCACTAGGTTCTCCACTATCTGGTATCAATAGTATAAAAATAAATAAAGCTGTGTAGAAGAACCTTTTTGCGATAAAAATGTGACCAACTTTCATTGTAAACCCACGTTCCAATAAAAGGCTTATTAAACTTAAACCCTATCTCAACTATAATGTGCCAATAGAAAACTGGCCTGTAATGAAGATGCCTAAGCAGCCACCATTTCAGGCACAGTGCGCTTAGCGGTCCTACTAGGGGAGTTGGATCTGTGCATGGGGAAGGGCTTTAGATCTTCTATATAAGTGAATGTATTTAAATTTATTGCGGGGAAGGCCTACCATGGGACGGACACTTCTGAATATGACTCAGAAGAGACAAAACTTAGTACCAGGGGAGGCACCCCAGAGAAGCAATGCTATCTCTTGTTGCGGGGGGGGGGGGGGGGGGGGGGGGGGGGGGGGGGGGGGGGGGGGGGGGGGGGGGGGGGGAACGCCACTTATGGGGAGGGGGAGGGAACGTGTGAAGGGGCCGTAGCCACTATTGAGCACGTGTGGAGGAAGGGGTCTGATTTGATGAACCAGACTGGGAACCAGGAGGAGACCAGCTGTTGGCGACGCGGTGGGAGATATCCAAACATCCACGCTTGAAAGTGGTCCACCAAATGAGACCGGAATCTGTGGACAGCTTCTGGGAGGGTGGGGATGGAGCCAGCGATGGCATCCAAGACAATCGTGTGGATAGTCTACATGGCGATTGCAACCACCAGAGCTCGGAGGGAGGGTGGGAGGGGGAGGCCATTGATGAAGCAAACATATCTCTTGACAGACTGAAGGGATGCATTTGATCCTGGCCTAGCAGACGTCGGACTTCGCGCCATATCACTTTAGAGGTGGGGCACTTCTCCAGGCGGTGGAACAGCGTTCCAAACTGGCCACACACGACACAGGATGAGTGTAAAGCGTTAGAGCGCTCAGCTGTATGATACACCCGCCTCAGGCAGCGCCACACATGGGAGCGGACTTGAGGCTGCAACAGAGGATGGTGTGCGTATTTCCAGATAGTCTTTTGGGTCTCAGTGGAATAAGGGATGTCCATCATGTCCAGGTAGTCCGCCCTGGATAGGACTTGGGGTCGAATGGGGATCACGCTATCATGGATGGTTAGCCCCTGTACCTCTTGTGTGAACTGAGGAGAGGGGCGGCCTCTTTGGGTTGTATGTCCACTAATACAAATTCTCCACTTTGCGCTTCGCATGGAGAGTAGGATTCGTTTGTAGTGGGTTTTTGTCCCGTGAGGACCTGTGGCCGATGTGTGTGATGTGAGGTATATCATCAGGGAGTGGGGGTTTGATGGATTGTTGAGGCCCAAGGCTTGGGAGAAGTTGGAGCGGGCTGCGCAGGACCAGTGTTGGGATGGGAGTGTAGGAGCGGTGACGGCCGCGATCCAGGTGCCCAGGATCTTGGCCGCATGGGCTTTGAAGTCAAGCAGGCCCATGCCACCTTGATGATGAGGGCCAAACATGATCTCTAGCTGTACTGGTGGAGGGCGGCCTGACCAAAGCCATCCTTGCAGCAAAGCATACAGGGATTTGAAGAAGCTTGGGGAGAAGGGGATGGCATGGGCTCCGAACCAGACTTTAAATAGGAGCATAGAGTTGGCAAGAACAACCCTGCCAGTGAGGGTAGTAGGGTGGGCTCTGAGAGAGGCGATTCGCTTTGTCACGTTGTCCAGTATACGGCAATCCATTACTGCTGACGCATATCCGCCTGCCTCCATCCACATGCCCAGATGGCGTACCGGTCCTATGGTAGGACGTGGCACTAAGGGGAGCACCAGTGTAGCGGTGTGTGTTGAGTTAGTAAGGCGTGGACGTGGGCGAGCAGATGGGCCAGGTTGGGAACTACTTGATGGGCCCAGCAGTTCTGAAACCGACCAAGGAGGATGATTTTGGTTTTGGAGGCGTTCAGTGCCGCGTTGCTTACCCGGGAATATTCCTGGATAAGGGCTTCAAGCGCGCGTGCATCTTTGTTATTAGACACCCCCACCACGCAATCATCTGCGAATGCCATCATCTTGACTGGGGTTTGGCCTGGCACATGGACCCCAGTGAGGTGGGCTTTCACATTTCGCAGTAGTGGGTCAAGGCTGAAGTTGTATAAGAGTGGGCTAAGGGGGTCCCCTTGTCGCAGGCCCCTTTGAGGGCGGACTACTTCCGTTAGGAAGCCTGGGCGACGCACTGCCATTGTCGCAGATTCCGTGAGCAGCATCACCCAGTTTATGAAGGGGGGGGTAGGCGGAATTAATGGAGGCAGGCCCTTAGGTATTCCCAGTTTACTCTATCATAAGCCTTTTGTTGGTCCAAGAATACAAGTGCCCCAGAGGCTGTGGACTGACACACATTAGCCACAGAGTGCACGTTATCCCAAATTGACCTTCTGGGGATGAAACTGAATTGTTCTGGGGAGATGGTGGCAGATGCTACAGTCCCTAAACGGTTAGCCATGATTTTGGTTAAAATTTTGGTGTCTGTGTTTGTTAGAGAAATGGGGCGCCAGTTGGCTAAGTCAAGCCTATCCCCTTTCTTGAAGAGTGTGACAGTAAAGGCCTCATGTCCTCCTGGTAGGAGGCGCATTTCCAACGGGCTTTGGTTGAGTGAGGCTAGCAGCAATGGGAATATATAAAATATTTTTTGTAGAACTCATATGGAATGCCATCTGGGCCTGGGCATTTTTGGTTTGGCGCACCGCAAATGGCTGTCCATAATTCATTTGGAGTAATTAAATTCATTATTTCCGGGTATCAGAAAATGGTGCAGATATGAGCTCAGTCGAGAAATTCCGCCATTTCAGCTGGCTGAATTGGTTCAGCTCGGTATAACTCAGAGTATTATCTTTGCATTTTGATTGCCACTTTGGCTGGTGTGTCCGCAATGGAATTATCCGATCTTTGCACCTGTGTGCAGGCCATGCTCTGGCGTGGTGCAAAATTTTTTTAAAGAAGTATGCAGTGCACTTGTCGCCTTTAGTGATGCATGTGGCCCTGTATTAATAAAAACCCGATGTTTGTGTTGCCTTTCTAGTGCATTGAGGTGGGCAGCTGCCTCCTCCCACTTCCAGCCCCATGCAGGGCTATATCCTGTGGCTGGAATGTTGGACTCCAAGTGGGCCAATTCTGCCAGCGCGCGAGATAACTGCCAATGTGGCTCATGAGCGTCTGGAGGAGAGATGGTGATAGTGGCAGATGGTGTCTTCTTTGAAAGTTGCCCATGTGGAAATGGGGTCCGCGCAAAATGGTGCAACAAACGATTTTGCCAAAGTTGCCTCTTCTACCCATGTGGAAAATCCTGGTGATGCAAGCTTGGGGGGGCGGATTTTGCACCAATGTGAGGCCTTTGCAACTGTGACGGGTAAGTGGTATGTTATCAAGACCAGTCAGTGGTCAGAGAATTCCATTTTCGTTGTTTTGAAGTGGGAGATGTGGGGTTAGAATTTCGCTGGCATTAGAATAAGGTCGATGTGGGTCATAGACCTTAATTGGCCGTTGTGGACATGGGGACACGTCATATTTTCGAGCAGTGGGGCATGTTGTGGCAGCGCATCCATTAACCCAAGGGTGGATTTTAGAATGTGTAGTTCTACATGACCCTGTGGGGTGTGGGGTGAGGGCGGCCACTGGTCCGTTGGTGAGGTTAGCAACAGTTCATGTCACCAACTAGGAAAGAATCAGGGGGTAGCGGGAGGGATTTGACTGATGTGAAAAATTTCTGACGCTCATGTGCACCGTTTGGGGTATAAATGTTGACGATTGTGTGTGCAACATCGGCCCACGAGAAGGTGACAACGTGCACTCAGCCATTTAGGAATGTTTCTGAGGATGTGAGTTTGAAAAAATTGTTTTTCTGCATTGGCACCCCACAGTGCTTCGACCAAAAGGATAGGGATGGTAGGAGCATTGTTTTCAAGCTTCCTCGGAACCTCATGGACAGTGGGACTCCTGGATGGCCAGAATATCCACGGGTAAATTGTTTTGTAAAAAACTCAGTTTCCTAGCATGGGATGGGGAGGCCTTGAGTCTAGCAATATTAAGCGTCCCTAGAGTGAAGGTTTCCCCCATCGCACCTTAGGTGCGAGGGGGTGGGCCCCTGGGCCCACCAGCCACTTCCAGGTCCCCACGGGCTTTCACAGCAGTGTGGGTGTTAGCAGCAACGCTATCAGGGTTTTTATTAATTTTTGCGGAAAGAGTCGCATTGGCTTTGGCCTTCAGTTTTTATTTTCCCGACATCGGACGAATTTTTTGCGGTGCGGATAAGTTTGGTGCACCGTCGAGCGGGGCAAAAAAAAATTTTCAGTTGGGATAGGTCCCAAGTCAGTTTTGACTGGAGCTTGGGTGCAGCGATTGGGTGAGACTGAATCTCCCATTGGATCCTCAGATTGAGTGGTCCACTCAGCATGGGCCTCCCAATCTGATTGGGTGATGAATTCCTGAGTTGCTTCCACTGCGAAGGTCTCTATGTCCTCCTGGCATTGTGAGTGTGGTATGGTGGTGGTGGCCTTGGCCGCTTCCTTGGCCGCGGCCCTACAGGCCTGCTTGGCCTTCTTCCGCTCCTGTGGGGAGATGGGCTTTACCAATAGGTAGCAGCCTTGTGCTCCCCATGGGAAAGCCTCCTTGGTGCTTGCAGTTGGTTCATAGTGCGCCTCTCCACTGGCCATTGCCGCCGAGGGGTGCTCTTGGAATGTGACACCCTCCTTGATAGGGCATGCATGCGCCTTATGAACTGAACACGTCACAGTGGGTGCAAATGGGGGGCGCGCTGTCCACGGTTACCCAGAATGTGTGGGTGGTATGCCCTGCGATGTCGATAAAGGTGGAGTGCGGGATCTGGGTTAGGTCCTTCATGATATCCTCAGTTGGGATCAGAACTGCGATGGCTTTGCTAGTGCACAGGTGTGGCATCAGTGTGAATTGTTGCATTTCAAAAGATTGTATTTCACTGTATATGGCGAGACCATCTTTCAGGTGTTGCTCCAAAATGTCACGTTTTACTGTAGTAGGCAAAAAGTCAAACGTGAGGAAAATTTGGTTTGATTTTGTCCATCTGGTGCATTTGGTTTCGATGACCCATTGCCCTTTGGGGAGGTCAACCACTATGCACACCGCTGCAGCCTCGTCTGCTGCTATCTTGCTTTTGAAACCTAGGTCCAGCCAACTGCACGACATGGAGTGAGGTGCAACGTACACCGCGGTCAGGAAAATTTTGTGTACATCTTCACAAAATTTTTCCCATAAGGCCGTTTTTTTGATGTCCAGATACACACGGACTCCAAATTCCACCGACAAAAGTGGCTGGGAGTGTGGCGTGTTGATGTACTGGTTGCATCATGCTTGCCATGCGAGTATCTCTGGGGAAACAGTGACCGCCAGTTTTTTTAGATTTTTTTCTATTCCACCGGATTCTCAGGGGCGTTTTCAAATGTTAGAGGCCGCGGGCCTTCCGCCTGCTCCTCTTGCCTTGCTTGCCCAACTGCTCCCAGACTTGGGCGCAGACTAATCTCCTCTATGAGATTATCAAACTAGATTTAGTCTTGAATTGAATAGGTTGCAAAAGTGTTTGCAACGAGAAAGAAAAGTTTTTTATATAAGTGAATGTAAGTTTGAGGGGTTTTTTGTACTTTCAAAACCATTAGTTTAAGCAATTTTGTGCAGAGGTTAAAACAAAAATATTCTCCCTCAATTGTTTCTAGCAGGTTTAATCTCTTCATGGAATACTTTCTCAACATATTAAAAAAGGTATCATTTAAAAATCTTTCAAAACTGAAATGTTCTTATAAGTTTTATTGTGTAAAATATAGGAAGAAAATAACCCACCACACTACAATTAGCATGGTTTTGGGTTTTAGGATCAGTTATATAAGGAGACGGTCTTAGACAAACAATAATATCCATAAATGGAAAAGAATTTTACTTTTAACAGTTAAAATGATTGTTTAAACAACATATCACAATTAAAGGTTTCACAAATTGAATTAATTAACTGCATTATTTTGAAAGGTTCATTCTCTGTTCAATGTAAGGTTTTTTGGTACCATTTAAAGTTTGAAACCAAAATGATCCCAGTGGTTACTCTTTTATAACTCAGTTTTATTTTGGATTGCTTTGGTAAAATCCTTTCAAAATGGGTTACCCAGGTATCGAATTTTTTGCAGGTGAGGGCGCCCCTGTTAGAGCCTTTTGTTTAGGAAATAGTTTAGTACCTGCAGCGACCAGCTTGTAAGAACGCCTAAAATATACACAAGACTAGCTTATTTTCTACAAATACTGTTCTGTAGTTTCAGAGATAATAGTACATTTGTGTATGAGAATTGCATTTTAAGTTGGGGTGGCAAATAGGGTGAAACTTCTGCTACCCATCTCTCATCTTTAATGTTCCCTAGATCAGTGAGGAGGGGAGAGGCAGAGCATTAAGGTTAGGTCCCTTTTTGTTTAAGGGTGTAAGTTTAATCCATCTTAATGGCTGGAGATAAGGACCTTAGAAGTATACTATTACTGTATTGACAGATCTATTAATTTAACTTGCACCTAGGTTCTTCTAATTTTATGATAAAGGGATTAAATAATTATTTCTTCTAATATACTAAAATATTATCTTTCATTCATGTATATATGGTAATTAAATACCAATATACTAAATCCCTAGAGGGGATCTACATTTGTCTGCAGTAATGTCAGTTTTAAAGAGCCAACTCAATGTGCCTGTACATGCTTAGAAGAATTTTATTAATGAACCATTATCCATAAATTGTTAGACTCAAAGATGCCTCTTAAGATACATGATCAACAATCAAGCCTTTTTTCTGTTTTATTATGCATTTGAATATTTATTAAACAAATCTTAATTTATCAGATGGGCAAATTAATTAAGGTATTTAATATTGCTATTTTTTGATAGCTATTAAATTAGTTTTGATGCTTAATATTTTTAGAGATTTCACTTTAAAAAGATATCTAGGCACCGAAAATAATCTAAAAAATTCCCCTTATATGGGATTTTTAGGTTTAAAAAAGATTTAAACTTTTACCTAATGGTAGAAAACTTAAGAGTATGATATATGCCTTATGGCTGGATATAGTTTACAATTTTGTAGCATTTCATTCTCTTTATAACACTTTGATATCATCACTGCATTTTATCATTTAACTCTTAATTTAATTTTGACAAAAATAGTTTTGCATATAACATAACTTGGCAGACTAGGCCTCATTAACGAAGAAAACCCCCAACTATACCTCCTTATGCCCCATGTCGCTGATGCTCCCACCCCAATGCTGTCCTCCATGGTCCGCCAGCTAAAGCGGGCGCTGGACAAAAGCATCCCCAAAGCCTCCTCGCCATCTGGTATGGCTTCCTAGGATGATAAACTAGGGGTTATATTAGGATTTCATTTAACTTATGATAATCCCTTTGTTTGGCCCATTTTAAAATAAAGATGCGTGGTGGTTCCCCCTTTTAAGTTGGGCACCGCTAATACTAAAAAACTAAATCAGCACACTAATCTAATTTCAAAGAAGATACCAAATGGAGAAAAATTTCTAGCCCCAATTAATCATCAGTGATTCAATGAAGAGTTAATAAAAACATGTCAGTTATAAATAAGATCAATTCTCTTAAATTTCCCTTGATGGTAAAAATGTATGGTATTAAATGGATTAACAATTCTCCAATAATTAAAAAATCAGTAAATATACCATTTAATGGATATCCATTTTTATCTCAAGTTCTTCCAATTTTACTAGAACATTTAAGACTCTGAAAGCCCAATAAAAGTATAATAAAACCTTATTAGTTTATAATGAAGTACCAGACTAGAGATCAAGTTTCTGTTGCTTTTTTTATTCCAGGTTTATAAGATTCTTTTCACTGGGCGCTTAATTTAAAAATCACCCAGGATTAATGAAGATGACTTCCATATGGGATCTAGGTATGGTATGCTGGGGCCTTTTGTGGTTTGACTGAGGAAGGCCTGTGGAAACATGGGTGAGTAGCCAACACCAGAGCCAGAGAGGCCCCACAGAAAGTTCCAGTAGTGTCCTGAAAGAGGTTTGGGATGGAAACTAATGACTGTGATCTAACCTGTTCTTGCGGATGCTTTCAATCTCCTTTGGGGGAATATGGCCAAGAAAGGGGGAGTTAAGAGTTGACGTATCATCTGCCACAATACTTTCCTATGAGACAGGGCGCTGATAAAACAGGTCACAGTGACAAGGGTGGAGGAAATCCTGATTTTCTGGGCTTCAGCCCACCTGTCTACTTTAATTACCATGGGTTTCTAGGTTGACTTAAGCATGAATAGCGCCCAGTAGCATATATGGGCTTCTACTATATCATATTCTGTGGTCAACTCAAAAATAAACCCTTTGACAACCTACAGATTGGGCTGATTTTCCCTCCTAATGATTAAGCTATAATCTAATTAAACCTATTGCAATAACACGGCATGGGCTAATTATTGCAACATAGATCTAATTATAATATTAGAAGGTTGGGCAGAATACCCTTTCACATTTAGGTAAATATTCTCTGCAACTACTCGCCCAGCATGATCAACTCAATGACAATTCAATCTAATTATTATATTGGTAGCTTGGGTTGAATACATTCGCACAGTTGGGCCAATTATTGCTGCCCCAAACCTCAGCAACTAGTCCCAATTTAATAGGGACTGATATTAATAAATCAGTGTATAAAATTGTTTTTTACTGACCTGAAGTTAAAATTTAAAAGTCCCATGAACAATCAGACAAATGAAAACGTAAATAATTGCCTGCCTTAAGGCATACTTTTATGTTGGTACACATTATTGGCATGATATCACTTGCACATGGACCGCCCAAATGGGATTCCTAGTGCTATTATGAGGGCCAGTTGACATCCCAATTAGGGAGTCATTTATGTCAGCAGTATGATAAAAATATTTGGAGATGATCCTAAAGCTATTTTTTTATGTTGGGACTTTAAGGGGAGGAAATTTAACCCATTTATTAATAATCAGGGCTCCAAACCCCCCAGCGAGTTAATAGGCTATTAAGGCCCAAAGTAAAGCTAAAAAAGGAAAAAGATAGGTGATAAATCTTGATTTTATTATAATGATCCTCAAGATATTTATAGGACCTCAATGGATTGGGAAGGAAAGGAATCAGAAAGTCTTGTCATTGATTACTGCCAACTATCGAGATAAATAAATGAATAATATTACAAATGGAGTAGGACCATCCTCAGCATAATTTGCATGTGGTCCCAAAAGGGCAACTTGATTGGGGTGTGACACCAAAAAGAGATTTCACCATGACCTAATTGAGTTTTTGATATCCTTGGCATTAGTCACTGGTGTCAAACTTGAACTAAATTTATAATAAGTTATTGGGGCTGATCCCTGATACTTCAGATTGGGCTTACCCAAGTTAATGGGGAGCCCAATCTATCATCCACCCATAGGCGGGTTGTAACCCCTAGTTGGGCTTCCACCAATTAAGTGAGAGTCCCAAAAGAGCCCCTCCAAGCCTTGACTAGGGGTCAGAGCTGAGGTGGGGGCACCAGATATGGGTGGCAGGGTGGAATGGGCAAGGTAGCTGGCACAGACACAACGGCAGGATCTGGCAAGCGTCATAAAGGAGTGGCCCTAGCGTTGGTGTGGGGCTGGCATTGGGATTAGCACCCGGCATCTTTGCAGGGGCTGGCATTGGGAGGAGGCCCCAGCATTGGGGTTGACACCTGGCATCAGTGCTGGGGCCAGCATTGGGAGGAAGTCCCAGCATTGGGGTTGACACCCCAGTACCCTGGGCTTGGCCGCCCAGGCTAGTTTTGGGGGTCATTAGCCCCCATCCTGGCTTTCCCTCTTGGGTCAGAGGCCAGGGATCACCTCTCATCCTTCTGTTTTAGCTCTTGCTGAGAACTCAGGGGCCCTGTAGTGAGAACCATTTTTGGACTTTGGGGGATGAACTCCAACCCAATCCCTATTGATCAGGGCCCCAAAGCCCCCAGCAAGTTAATAGGTTTTTAAGAACCCAAAGTAAAGCTAAAAACGGAAAAGAGATAGGTGAGAAACGGTGAATTTATTATAATGATCCTTGAGGTATTTATAGGACCTCAATGGATTGGCAAGGAAATGAATCAGAAAGAATCAGCATTAATTACTGACAATGATTGAGTTAAATAAACAAATAATACTACAAAGGGTTCAGGATAATCCTTGGCATAATTCTCCAATGGTCCTGAATGGGTAACTTGATTGGGGTATAAGCACTGAAAGGGATTTCACCGTGATCTAAAGGAGTTTTGGACATTCTCAGCATTGGTCACTGGTGTCAAATTTGAACTAAATTATAATATATTATTGGGGATGATATTAGATACTTCAGATCAGGCTTACCTCAAGTTAATGGGGAGCCCAATCTGGCATCCATCCACAGGTGGGTCATGACCCCTAGTTGGGGCTTCCCCTAATTAAGGGATAATCCCAACATTGTATGTTAATATGAATAACTGGCATGATAGCACATAAAATGGACTACCACAGTGGGAGTACCTAGTGCTATTGAGAGAGGCCTGCTGATGGCCCAATTAAGGGTATGTCACTTATTTAATTTGACTTCAAAATCTCCCCTAATTCATGTTTTGTCAGCAGTATGAAGAAGCTCATTTTGAGACAATCCTAGGACCATTTTTCATGCTCATTATTGCGATTTTTGTCCCTGAAATCCTCCAAATATGAGAGTGTTTTGCCACCAAAAACTTAGCAATAGTTCTCAGTTGTATCATTTGAAGGGCCAAACTGAGGTGGAAAATAATCTATAAGATTGTGTGCTTGAATGTGGCCAGGAGAATGTCCTAGAGGTATAAATACCGGCGCCTGGCCTAATGAATAGTTATAAAATAATCTGGTCTAATAAAAATATATATATTATATCTTCATTTATTTTTATTTTAAGTCGCTTTTGGAGAGTGTCAGAAAGCTGGGATCACAGGATCCACAGCATGCAACTTTGCCTGCCTTGGATGAAGTTCCCAATTACAGCGGGAAAATCCAGCCCAAAATCGGCCATAAGAGTCTGGGCTGTTTGAAGATGCCTAGTGAGTTTCTGAACAATCAAAATACTGTAAGCCACTGGCAAAATTAATAATCCATCGGCTGAACTTCAGCCTTAATTATGCAGGTTTTAATTAAACAAGTAAGCAATCCTCAAATTTTGACAATTGGTGCTCACTCAAAATTGATGACACTTTCTGAAAGAGACCAACATAACCTTTTTCTGGCAGATTCAGCCAGACAAAAGTGCAACAAGATGGAATTTAGCTATGAAGTGGGTACTTCCTACTCCCTGGATCTTATCACAGTGGGGAGCTCATGCAGATTTAACAATCCCAACTCCAGATACTCCCCAATGGAAGAGAGGGCTGATGAACAATGATACACCAAAACGTTCAAGAAGCTGTTCCCACAAATTTGACAACCCTAAACATCCAAGTCCATACCTAAGAAGGCTCAATAAGATGGCTAATCAAAAAAGAAATTAAAAATAAAAAAGGAAAAAAAGAGAGAGAAAAATAAAAAAAGAAAAAAACATATAAAATATTAGCATTGCATACAAAATAAAATAAAGTAAAAAAGGAAAAAAATATAAAATAATAATAATAAAAAATAGTATATAAATAAAAAAATAAAAATATATAATACCTAATTACTACTTTAGTTTGCACTTGGGGTGGGGAAAGGATCCAACACTAGAATCATCGGCAGTTTGGGCCAAAATCAACAATAAGAGGATTTAACTTCAGAATTGTCAGCAGTTCAGGCTGAAATTAACAATAAGTGGATTAACCTCCAGATTCATCAGCTGGTCGGCCCAAAATTCAACATTGACAATGATCAGTGAAGCTAATTGGGAATCACAAGGCTTATGTTCAAGTCAAGTGGGGGGATATATCAGATTTTGTAATTAACTCAAAAATAAACCCTTTGACAACCTACAGATTGGGCTGATTTTCCTTCCTAATGCTTACGCCAATAATCTAATTAAACCTATTGCAATAACACATCTTGGGCCAATTATTGCAACATAGATTTAATTATAATATTAGAAGCTCAGGCAGAATACCTCCACACATTTAGGCAAATCTTCTCTGCAACTACTCGCCCAGGCCAATCAACTCAATGCCAATTCAATCTAAAAATACTATTGTTACTCAGGCTGAATACATTTGCACAGTTGGGCCAATTATCACTGCCCCAAACCTTGACAACCAGTCCCAATTAATCGGGACCAATATTAAGAAATCAGTATACAAAATTGTTTGATACTGACCTGAAGTTAACGTTTAAAAGTCCCATGGACAATCATATAAATGAAAAATGTAATCAATTTCCCACCTTAGGGTATATTTGTATGTCAGTACACATAATTGGCATGATATCACTTGCACATGGACCACCCAAATGATAGTACCTAGTGCTATCAAGAGGTCCAGTTGACATACAAATTAGGGAGCTGTTTACATCAGCAGTATGATAAAAACATATTTGGAGCTGGTCCTAAAATAATTTTCATATGTCAATATGTGTAACTGATATTATAGCACTTGCACATGAAATACCTGAATGGGATTACTTTGTGTTATTGAGATAAACCTGCCAATGGCCCAATTAAGGGTATGTCATATATTTAAATTGGCCACAAAATCTCTCAGAATTCGTATTTTGTCAGCAGTATGACAAAACCCATTTTGCTATATTCTATGACCATTTGAGCGCTCATTGTTGCAATTTGTGTCCCTGAAATCCTCACAAATATGCGAGTATTTTGCCACCAAAAAACCTAGCAATAGATTTCAGTTGTATCAGTTCAAAGAGCAAAATGAGGTGGAAAATAATCGGTGAGATTGTGTGCTTGAATGTGGCCAGGAGATTCCCTAGAGGTATAAATACCAGCGCCTGACCTAATGAATAATTATCAAATAATCTAGTCTTATCTAAAGATCTATTGTATTATGTATTCTTTTGATTTGTATCCTAAGTCACTTTTGGAGAGTGTCAGCAAGCTGGTATCTCATGATCCACAGCTTGAAATTTTTCCTGCCTTGGTTGAAGTTCCCAATTACAGCGGGAAAATCAGCCAAAAATCGGCCAGAAGTGTCAGGGATATTTGAGTATGCTTAGTGAGTTTCTGAACAGTCAAAATACTGTAAGCCACTGGCAAAATTGAGGATCTATCAGCCAAATTTCAGCCTGATTAAGCATTTAGTATTCAATTAAACAAGCAAGCAATCCTCAAATTTGAAATACTAGTGCAGCAAAAGGCGAGAGCACTCACATACCAATTTGATGGACTGACCTGAAAGAGATGCAATGGTTTTTGCACAAAAAATGTCTGTAGAGAAAACTCTTTTACAAAAACAGCTGGAGAGACCAACTCTGTTAACAAATCAACAATGGGTGCGGTTCCTGCTGCACAGAAGGCTCCAGTCTCCTTTGCGGTGGTAGCCACCAATGGATCTGGGGTTGGAAATAAGATTTTTGAAGTGAGGAACTCTGGCCCCTCGAAAGATTTGATGGCGAGCATGTTGGAGAGTCTAAAGAGTGTTCACGCTGTGGAAGTGAAGACTTGGTAGTCTAAGGAGATGCTTATGGGCTGCATGGTTGAGGTGTGCAGGTTCTCCTCACTCCATATCTCATGTTTGGCTAGTGGGTTAAAACTTATAACTTGCCTAGTCTAAGCTTAAAAAGGAATAGGTTTTGCTGCCAGATTGAACATGAAGAACAAGGAGGCCATTTTATTGATATTGGCACCAAGATTGGAAGGTTCATTCTGAAGTAAAAAACACCTGTTGTCACTAAAGGGGCCATGATGTCTCAGCTGAAAGGCTTTGGAATAGTGATCTCCTTTAATGAGAATAAGCTGGTAAAGAACTTGAAGCAGAAGGATGGTAGCTTTAAAATGTTCGTCGTAGAACTCTAGGGATTGGGTTTTGAAAGTTCTACTTTCAAAGTCATACAGGGAGTTGTCTCGTTCAGTCACTGTTAGGACCTGGAGTGACACTGTGGTGCCGCTGGACAGGTTCTTCTTGTGTGGCATGAAGGCGCTTGTCAGAGACAAACGTCCTCAGGATAAACCTCCTGCGGCAGTGGCCAATCCTATTAGGCTTAAAGAGGTAGCGCCATTCATGGTGCTCGCAGAGAAATAGCAGCTAGCGGTTAAGAAGGTGTTGGCTAAGCTAAATGAGTACTTATTTAAGGCTAAGGAGGCGGTGGCAGCTGGCAACGCCAATTATAAGAGGCGACCAAGGTGCTGAAAAGCCGCCAGGGAGTTCAGGAAGGAGTCAAAGCAGTCCCAGAAGGCGAAGGAAGCTCTTAGACTCCAAATCGCTAAGTGGCGTTTTGTCCCAATATGCAAAGACATTTTAGATACGGCTGCCTTTCAAATAGACGGGGTTCTCCCTATCACTCAATTGTGTAAGAGGCGGGTGACCATTAGGGATGTGGGTGTGACAGAGCGCACTAGGCCCATAGGGGAAGAGGCGGAGGTGAGGGAGGTGCTGCCTTCTAGAAATAGTGGGCCAGTGTCTTCTAGCCTGATGCCTCCAACTGAAGCGGAGGGGTCTGTTGAGGACCCTAGAAATGGTAAGATTCTGGAGGCTGCTGTGAATGAGCAGCCACCACCCCAGCCCAGTCTAGTGCTGGAAAGGAGAGGAAGAAACGTGGTCCCGCTAAACCAGCTGAGGGGGAAGAGAATGGGACCCCCAATCCTAACACCGAAGCCTCTTCAGTTTGAACCTATGGTGATCAGAGTTGAATTTGCTAACACGCAGGGCCTAAATGTCTTCAGGCAACGGCAGCGACAGAAACTTAGATTGCAACAACATGGGATAGATATTAGCTTCCTCACTGAGACTAAGTCCAAACCTGGGGTGGAAGAGGACTGGTCTTAACAGTTCACTCTGAAGCAATCATCTTACTCTCATTTGGTGGATCACCCATTCAGACTCGCCCTTTAGGGGAGGGAAAGAGGGAGGGGAAGAAACCAAAGGGGGGTATTTTAGCCTAGTGGACGGACAAGGTTAAGGTGCTGGATAAAAGGGTATTAGTTCCTGGAAGAGTAGTGGCAGTAATAAAATTTTTGGAGAGAAATCATTTTAGTTTATCAGCTTATGCCGCCCAATTCTGGGTCTTAAAAGAAGGCCTTCTTCCAGAAGGTCGTCCTGAGGATCCAGGAGGAAGGCATTGGGGGTTCAGTAGGGCTGGGGGAGACATGAACTGTGTCTGCTTCAAGGATGACAGTATTGGGGCTTCAGGAAACTGGATTCTAATCCTGGGGCCCACGAGTTGGCCAGTTTGATGATTGACCTTGGCCTACTAGATTTGTTAAGAGTGGGAAATGGTGAGGAGGGGGAGACTGGGTGGACTCACATCCAAGGGGATCATTTCTCCCACATTGACCTTGTGTCGGTGCCCCAGCCTCTCCTGAGTCGCTGCAAGTTGATCCTTCAGAATCATGATCCAGGTGCTTCTGACCACAGGCCCCTTGAACTGAAGTCAGTAACCCTCAGGTTGCTTCTGTGGGGAAAGGGATTTAAAGAATGAACCCTGAACTCCTGAGGTGGTCTCCACTTCAGGAGATCAGGAGGAAGAAGGTGAGATGGCGGAGAAGCCAGATTGTAGGGAAGCCAGATGCGCCAGTAAAATGGTTATGGATGAAGGCTGATCTCAAGATGGTATGTGTATTTCTTTGTGAGGCAGCTAGGGTCCATGCGTCTGAGGTATGAAACCTTGGAAAGGAGCTTAGAGAGTACCTAAAAGCAGGCTGCAGTCATTGAGGAATCTGCCCACATGGCCAAGACTGAATTGTATGCAAAATTAATGGGAGCCTTCATGGTGGATCGCCTCAAACAAAGGAAATCTAGGTGGAATGAGGACTCTAACAGCAATGTGGCTCTACTCCATAAGGCAGTAGGGGCATTCAGATCCTCATCAAGGATCTTGTCACTTTTTGATGAGGGAGCTGAGGTGAAGGATGCAGCTCACATAGCTGAAGTGGCCAAGTCCTACTAAGAGGACCTTTATGGCCCTCAGAGAATGACCCAGAGGCATCCAAAGTACTCACAAGTGGATTGGGGTACTGTTAAAGGAGACTCAGCTGCAACTATGTAGCAGGATCCGCAAGTCAGAGGTTTCAGATGCCATCCACCAAGGCAAGAATGGCAAGGCTCCCAGGGAGGATGGGTTGATCTTGGAGCTCTACAATTTATTTTGGGCAGAAATGTCTGAGATGCTTGCTAAGCTTTACAATTAACTCCTAGCCTCTGGTACAATTGAGCCGGCATTTTCAAAATCGCGTGGTGGTGGTATTGTATAAGATGGGCGATCCCTACCTCATGGGGAATCATCAGCCTTTAATTTGCTTAATGTTGACTATAAGATCATAATGAAGATCCTAACCAATAGACTAAAGGGGGTTGTGACGGACGTTGTTGTGAAAGAGCAGAATGGGTTTATCCCAGGACGCTCAGTTACAGATGATTTGATGCTAATTCACCTGATAGAAGAGTTAGAAATTAGATAGTATGACAAAAGGGGTGGTATTTTTTGATCAAGAGAAGGCGTATGCTTAGGGTGAATCATGAGTCTCTTAAGAAATTGTTAAGTAGAGTTTAAATCAAAAAGGCGCGTTAAATTGCTAAAGTTATTTATGAGAAAGCCTCATCAGTTGTCAATATCAATGAGGTCCTCTAACACCCTTTTAAGGTGTGTAGGGGCGTGCGTCATGGAGACGTTCTATTTCCCTTATTTTTTTTCTTGCAATAGAGACTCTTTCAGTGGCAATCAGGAAGCCAAACTGGAAGAAACTTTATATCAACGGGGATGAGTATTCCCACCCAATGTTTGAAGATAATATGTGGATTTATGTTTATCATCAGAGGAGGAGGTGGTGATGAGCATTATGAATATAGTACCAAAAAGCAAGCAACATGAAGGTCAATCTATCTTAATTCACAGCTTGACCCATTGGCATAATGATTTTGGATGTGGCACCAAAGAGCTCAATCCCCAGGATGTCAACAGGGAGGAGTTTCTGTACCTTGGGTGGCCCATCCCTGGGCGGGTGTTACCACACAAAATCTAGCTCAAACTTGAAGTGGACCTTGAAAAAGCAGCTTGGGAGTGGCAATGGCTCAATCTTTCTTATTGGCGCAGGGCCTTTGTCATGAAAACTTTTATACTTTCCAGATTATGGTACATTTATGGATTTGTTCCACCGCTGGCATCTTCCATCAAAAGAATACAGAGTTCAGTTGTTAAAATCTGGGTCGCTGAAAGGTTGCTCTATTCTGCTTCCTTATTTCAACTGCACAGATTCCTGAATACTTGCGTTGATTGTTTGATAATATATAATCTGGGGAAATAATAAGAAGAAGACTATTTTTATAATTGATTTCTTAAAAACTACGTTGAGTGAATTTCCAACGCTAGACAGGTACTTCTTAATCTTGAATACACTTTGGTACTAGTAGGGAGCACCTTTTATTCTCTTTACGCAGAGCCAAGCGGAGATTTGATAAAAACAACCTAAGGATATTTGATCCTTGCAATCTTATCCTAAGAGTAATTTTACAATTAATGTAAGCAACTTAGTTATTATCAAGTTTGAATCTACTTTCATTAGGGAATATTTGGGGTGTTTTATAGTAAATATTGACACACAACTTTTCAGCTGTCTGCTGGGAATTATTAGCTCTCCTATACTGGTTTGACCCTTAAGTTTTAGACACCAAATCTCATTGGGTATCATTGACTTGGTTTTTAGGTATCATAATCTTTAGCTGTTCAGCAACCAACTTCTTGGTTTTAGGAACTTGAAATCAATTGTGTTGGCAGATGACAATCCTATCACTTACCACCAGCGTTAGAAAGCTTAGGTAGTTTCTAGGGACTCCCATCTGTTCGATATGAACGATCTCCAATAATTTGATTATTAGTTGTTGTTCCCTCATCAAATTTCTACTCAATATTGTCAGGGATGATTCCTGACAAGAATATCTTTAGTCAGCGACTGCTGCTGAGATATTAAATTATTTACTGCAATAATTCAACTATTGGGAGTTGTTCCCTCATCAAATTTATGCTCATTATTATTTGGGATGATTCCCAACAATAATCTCTCTAGTCAGTGACATTGCTGAAATATATGATTGTAGCTAATTGTCAAGTTCCTAATTGGTCAATAGGTTAAATAAGGTGGTCAACTGAAATTCCATCATATCCCCCCTCTTGACCAGATTATCCTTTGGAAGATAGAACCCTCAGGGATGGAATCCTCCTCAACTTGTGCTCATATTTGGATATCATATATCTATGATCTCAGCGGAGATCAGCACTGCCCACACTCAACGCCCATATGCTATGCTCAGCTTGATGACTTCTTGTCCTTGGTTGCTACCCATTGCCACCTCTTTTTAAGTGCAGTTCCCACAACATCATGCCATGCCAGTCCCATCTCCACATTATTTTCAAAAGATAAAATGGACCACCTGTACAAACCCCAGGATAGGTTCCCAATAGTATCCTGCCATTCAACCTGTATTAACCCCATACAGGTTTCAGTGACTCCATTAGTCAGCCCGTACTAACCCCAGATGGGTTTAAACAACTTGTTAGAAGGGACCATTCTGGTGGATCTAGTTTCAGACCATCCTGATCCTGCCAAATGTCAAGGAACTTGTGCCTGTCATTGTCTTTCCCACCCCCACACTTGGAAGGTGGGAATATCGCTAGATGCATCACCATATGATTAAAAATTAAGTTTTTTAATATATTTTTTAGCTATATATTTATATGCATCTTTATATTTTATTATTTTCCTTTTTATCTTCTTTTTTTCCTATATATAATTATTATTCTTTTCTTAAGTCAAATACTTAAAGTATATTTCATGGACTCTATTAGCTATGTGACCATCTTCAATATCTATAATTTTTTAAGCATCATTTTCCAACTTGGCAATAATTTTAAATGGTCCCATCCATAGGGCATCCAACTTATTTCTCTTCTGAACCCATGGGTATCACAATAGGCTACCCTATTGCTGACATGATATTCTTTCAACGTAGGTCAATTCTGGTCATCTGCTTTATTTGTGTTGATTATACTTTTCATTGTCATTTTGAATGACTGAGATTGAATTCAATCAGGATATTGGCCAGTCAGGGTAGATATTGTTTGGCACTCATCCCCAAAGATGGCTCCACTGCTGAATACAATATTGACGGTAATGCGGCTTTCTGCCCATATAAAAGTTTGAACTTCACTATCTCTATTGCCAAGTGATAACTGATTTTATAAGCACATGTGACCAAACTCAGATATGCTCTCCAAGTAAAAGTTTCCCAGCAACAAACTTTCTTAATGTTGAGTCTAGAATTGCGTTCACTATTTCCACCATTCCATTCTTTTCTGGATTTTAGGGACAGATACAACACCTCATATTCCCAGAAGTTCGTTTAGCCTGGGAATCACATATAAAGTAGAATAAATTTCTGTTGTCATTATTGATAACTTGGGAGTATGTGTATCAGTAGATCACTTTGTCAAGTATAAGCTTCTCCATACTCATTGCATCCACTTTACTGCGGGCTTTCAATTTGACCCATCAGATTAGATGGTCTATTGTGGCAATTATGTATTTAACACTTTCAATTCTGACACTCAATGGTCCCATAAATTCTATGGACACTATATATCATGCAAAACCAGGGCATACTAGCCAGTATCCATGACGTTCTTGTGCATCTTGTAAAGTTAACACCCACACAACAGGCTAGGTAATCCTCAACATTGTAGTTAATCAATTCCCAGTAATAATACTGGCAAATATGATCCACTGTCTTCTCTAGGCTACCATGGCCGAAGACCTTAAGAGTGGCGAAATCATATCCACTAGTTTCGATGGCTTAGTAAATAAAAATCGTTTTCCATCAATTATTTTTGTATAGTTGATTGTCCTTAAATTGGTATTTTCCTTTGCCTTTTGTAGTGCGTTCCAATTTTCTGGGGGTTCATCCACGATATCTCCTTTTATCATCCTCTGAAATAGCACATCAGCTCGATAATTGATAACATGACCAACCAGCAATTGAGACAATCCATTGGCATTCTGATGCACCACTCCAAACCTGTGAATTATTTGAAATTGTATTCTTAAAGCTTTAAAGCCCAACATGCCAATTGGTCCTTTGGTTCCTTTAGATTAAGAATTCAGTGCAGGGATGAGTGGTCAGTTATGACTTTAGAGTGCAACCCATGTATTTAGACTCAAAATTGTTTAGAACATGGATTACTGCTAGTCACTATTGCTCTGTCACAGTATAGTTTCTTTCCACTAGCGACAGGGTTCTACTCATGTAGGCTGCTGGATGTTTGTCCCCATTGTCATCCAATTGACTTAGGATGGCTCCAATCATAGTTAACAAGGCACCCACTTGGATTATAAATTGCTGATTAAATTTTAGGTATTTTAGCACTGGGCTTATCATAGATATTTTTGGAGTTTATCAAATGACTTCTAGGCCTCATCGTTCAACATAAATCCCTTTTTTGGATCATTGAGTAGGTGGAATAAAGGTTAAGAAAATCCAGTGAAGTCTTTGATGAATTGGAGACGGTACTTGACCATCCTCAAAAATACATGATTATCTCAAACACTTTTCAATATCAACAGCTGTTTGATAGCTTTTATTTTCATGGATTGCAATTGTAATCCTTTAGAGTTTATGATAAACCCTAAGTACTATAGCTCTTTTTTGAAAAAATGGCAGTTTTTCAGCTTAATTTTTAGATTCTCCATTGCCAACCACTTAAAAAAACTTCCTCCAGAATCATCAAATGATCTGTGAAGGTCCTTCTGAAGACGTTGTTATCATCTACGAATACTAGCATGCAGGATAGCTTCAAGTCACTGAGTATTGATTCCATAGCATGATGGAAAGTCGCTGGTGCGTTGCATTAACCTTGGGGCATTCAGTTGGCTGGTATAGTCCATGCATGTTAATTATCGCACATTTTTCCTGTTCATATTTTGGAAAATCAATTTTCCAATAGCCTGAAATCAGGTCCATAACCAAAAAATATTTTGCTTCCCCCAGGCGATCAAGTGCATCATTGACTTGAGGCAGCGGATAGGAGTCTTTCTTAGTGATTTTGTTTAGTTGGTGATGGTTGATCACTACTCAATTTGATCAATCCTTGTTTTTTACCAAAAGGGTTGTACTTTCTCAAGGGCTCAATGATGGAACAAGTAACCCATGGTTTACTAACTTGCTAATTTCATCGCTACCTCTGCTTCCACCACTCTTGACCTTTGAACAGGTCTCATTCCCATCAGTGGATATTCTCAAGTATCAACTTTGTGGAGTACATTTTTTGCACATCCCAAGTCAAGATTGTTCTGAGCAAATATCCCAATATTTTTCATGTAATTGGAGCACATCCTCTTACTGATTCTCATTTAAATCAGATAGCTGCTCACAATCCACTAATACTTTGAAGCTTTCTGCAGTTTCTGCCGGTAATCCCATTTCATAAAATGATCCTAATTAATGAAAGGCCCTAAGTTTCGCCGTTGGGAGCAAGTGTAGAAATGTAATGACCTGATCTTTTCAATTTTCATCAGCTTCTCTCCCAGATTCGCTAAGAGTACTCATATATCTCAATGAGTTAGCATTAAGATCCCTGGCACCACCCATGGTTTAATCCTCAATTTTTCCATGGATTGACAATTTCCCCATATAACTGTTCTAAGAATTTCATCGTTAACCTGGTGTTAACTATGATTTGGTCTCCCAGCGGAATAGTGTTTGTTACATTTGTCATTGAAGTTATTCCTTGATTCTACATATTTTTCATCAGCATTGCTTTCCATCTTTGTCCAACTAATTTATAGCAAATGGGTATAATACCATCATTATAAATAATGTTGACAAAATTATTCCTCTTCATCAGCGGAATTTCTCCCTTCCACGGGTACACCAAAGGCAACTTATGCCCCAATATTGTCAGAGTGTTTTTTTTAAAAATTGCATTTCACCACATACTTCCTCAGAAACTCCATCCTGAAAAGTATATCATAATTTAGATAGACCAGCACTATGGTGGGAGCTGACACCATCAGCAATCCAAACTTAAGTGGTAGCGCACTGTAGGCTTCACATGAGATGGTGATGTCTGGTCCAGCCATTCCATACTCTTTTTGTAAACAATTCTTGCGAGATCTTCATACGTTTCATTAATTTTGTGAAAACAATGTTGACGGTGCTCCAATATCAATTATTGCTCATACTCTTATCTTATTGACTATAATTTTGACATAGGACACTCTGAGTACTGCAATAAAGTATTTACTGAATTGATAGCGGCCTTATTGGCCAATTCAAGTGTGTGAATTATCTGAGCAGATAGATCAGGGAATGACTCTTTGATTGCACTGATAGGTAAAAAAACGTTCGCCTCATCAAACTTTGTTTTGACTAAATCTTCAGGGCTCTTGGAAGATCTGTTTTCTCCACTAACTGTCATGCATAGGGTCAAGCAACCTTATATACAATTTCAGGGTTGATCCCCTTCAATTTGGCTCAAGTTATCACGTTGACAACTATGTTAACCACCTGATAGAGCAGATCAGGCAAGTCATCATCCACAAATAGGTCAGAGATAGTATCTCATAATTCTTTATATCAGGCGGTACAGGTTTATCAGTAGTACTTAAACATCCCTAGTCTATACTGCTGTTCTTTTTCCTGAATCCAAACTAATTTCTATATTCTGAACGAACTTGATCTGATCCTTTGGCTTTTTGTCCTGACACTGGGCAATTACATGGCCAGGTTTCCCGCATTGGAAACACCAGATTGATATTTTTTTCGCTCATTTTTGAACTTCAGGTTTACTTCCCGTCACAATTTGATTCTCAGATTCTTTATATGGGTCAGGCGAATTTGACAATATTTTGAGCCTTCATTTGAATTATTTAAAAGTGCAATTGGGAGCATCAGAAGTGTCTTCAAGCATTCAGATGGTCCACCATCTGAAAGGTTGTTGTTTGAGTTACTAGTGCCACCACCATAATTTGATGCAGTTCTTGGTTGGGCTAAAGTTCCTTCTGCATGGCTATACATTCATCAAAGTCAGTCAGCACATTCACCCCATGCTAAGATCTGGGATTATTATTAAAACCATTCAGCAAAACTAGCCAGGGTCTCATCCTTGCAGAATTGTATAACCATAAAACCTATTTTCAATTTGCCATCTGAAGAGGACTTCCAAATTCCAACATAATAGCTGCTTTAGTTTCAGCGTATGACCAGTTGTCCTCATTGAGGTGGGGTAGTACCAGATTCTGGAAATCAGTGTAAGACATTTCATTACAGTCACCACTTTCTGATGGTCTGCATATCCAAACATGGTCATCTCAAAGATGCAGAAAAACGCCGGGCGGTATCTTTGTGAAAGGTGGGCAATTTTGGTGTATTTTAAAAAACTTATTGGTCACTCCACTTATAGTGATTCTCGTTCAATGACTTAATTAACCATAGGAGTGGCTTTGGGAGTCATTTCTGACACACCAGCAATTGATTTAGGCATGTTTTGGGGCAGAGAGGTTTTCCAATTGGAGCTTTGCATGCATTTTTGTCAGCCTCTTTTTCTTCAAATTGCGCTCAATCACATTTGTGATTTTCCAACTCCTCAATATTCTTCATCATTTTCTCCATATCCTCATGAAATCACCTAATGCATACTCAGTCTTCTTCACATTCAGTCTTTTGGAATAAAACTTCATTAATAAGTTCACCCTCTTTTTCCATTTCAAAGAGGCAACTTTTTCAATCAGGTCGTTATCACAGTTCCAACTTGTTTGAGCATCTCTTCTGCCTTGATTACACGCTCCTCCATGGTACTAACATCAGCTTGAGATGCTGAGCTAAGCACATTCTAAGTGACGACCTGTATTTCCGCCCAGAGCATTTGGAGCTCATCCTTATAAGACATTGTGGTTTAAATTGGCTTTTGATAACTCAACTACTTCCTATAGTGAGCACCAATTGTTAAAATCTGGGCCGCTGGATGGTTGCTCTCTTCTGCGCCCTGATTTCAACTGCACAGATTCCTGAATAATTGCGTTGATTGTTTGATAATATTTAAACTGGGGAAATAATAATAAGAAGACTATTTTTATGGTTTATTTTCCAAAAACTACGTTGATTGAATTGTCCAACGCTAGACAGGTGCTTCTTAATCTTGAATACACTTTGGTACTGGTAGGGAACACTTTCCCTATTTTCTTCTCACAGAGCCAAAAGTGTTTCAAAGAAAATATGTTGTCAACTTGCCCGACACGCAGGGACGTAGTCTACTTCAGCTACCACAATCTCATATCAGGTTTAAGGAAACATGTTCTAAAAGTTGAGACTTGATAACAACAACCTAAAGATATCTGATCCTTGCACTCTTATCCCAATAGTAATGTTAAACAGCCTTTGTATAACAACTTAGTTATTATTAAGTTTGAATCTAACTTTATTAGGGTATATGGGGGTTTTTATAGTAAATATTGACACAACTTTTCAGCTGTCCGCTGGGAATTATTTGCTCTCCTATACTGGTTTGACCCTCAAGTTTTAGGCACCAATCTCGTCGGGTATCTTTGACTTTATTCTTAAGTAGCATAATCCTCAGCTATTTGGTGATCAATTTATTGGTTTTAAGAACTCAAAACCAATTATTTTGGCTGATCACAATCAAACCATTTACCACCAGCGTTAGAATGCTTAGGTAGTTTCCAATGACTCCCCATCTGTTTGCTATGTTCAAATACCGATAATTCGACTATTGGGTGTTGTTCCCTCATTAAATTCATACTCAATATCGTCAGGTTTGATTCTCAACGAGAATATCTTTAGTTGACAAGTGCTGCTTAATTATTATATTGTTTAATGCAATAATTCGACTATCAGGTGTTGTTCCCTCATTAAATTTATGCTCATTATCACTAGGGATGATTCCTGACGATAATCTCTCTAGTTGGTGACCATTGCCAAGATATACGATGTAACTAATCTTCAAAATAATTAATTGGTCAATAGGTTGGACAATGTGGTCAACTGAAATACGAACATCAGTTATCCAGTTCATCTGGTAAGGGCGGGCATCAAAAACTAGTTATTCTAACTTGTGTTAGGAGGTGAATAATGGCCATTGGTCTGATTAACGTTAGGAGTATGATTATAGCATATCAACTGAAGTGTATCATATGGGCTGCTCAGGAGGGTAAGTCCATTTGTTGGGCTCCAATAGTGGAGGAATACCATTCTAAGGCTTGCAAGGACAAATCAAAAAAGGATTTTGGTGTCAGCTGGGCATCAGTCAAAGGGGCCATTCCAAGCATGGGGAACCTATTGGGCTACTGGAAGGATTACTTTAGAGCTTGGGCAGGCAACAAGGGTAGATTGGAGGGTAAAGAGTGGACCATCGAAAGGATCTGAGCAATTCCCCTTTGGGGAGGAGTTTGAGGGCTGGAGATGGAACCTCGTTTGCTCAAGGCCTTAAAGCACTTTATTGGGGCAGTTCACTGAGGGAACCTCCTTGATGGCTACGTTTGAAGAGTTCTTATGGTGGAAGCAGCTAATAATGTTTCCAGTGCCTCCAAGGTTCTGGTAAGGAAGCCATGGGATGTTATGGGAGTAACTGAACTGCCTTCTTTCTGGAGGGAAGCGATTCCTTCTCTGGCTGCATTAGAGGCTGTGGAAGCCTATTCAGAAGATCGTGTAGAGCAATATCATTGAATGTTCCCACAAGGAAGAGAAGGTTGGAGATACCCCTGATGGGAAAGCCTCTTAATCCTTTAAGACTGGCTAAAGATGGGAGGTGGTGATGGTGTCTGCCTCTCAGAGTTCACAACCGCCAGGTACCAGAAGTTACAAGACAGAGAGCTTTTCTTGATGTACTTGTCCCAGATTACTTGCAAAATGTGACCTGGCCTGATGGACCTATGGGGGAGGAGGGGTAAGGAATGCTAGTCTATAATAATTCAGAAATTATTCTCTCAACTCCGCAGCTACATCTTGGTCACTGGTGCGACTATACGCAAGTGGAATAAGCATAAGGAGAATGACCTTTTGTATGCCTGTAAGGTGTGCGGAGGGGAGGAGACGCAAAACACATCTTCACAAATTGTCTGGCAGCGGATGCTTTGTTAAAAGTGTTCTCTTATGGTATAATCATACCACCAGGGTGTAAGTTATCCTTTGGTCACTCGCATGGCCAGAGATCCTGACTGCATATGCTCCTCCAAGTCTTCTTGCAGACAAGGAGGGATTGGGGTCTGGAGCTTAATATGGGGGAGGTGATGTATGGTCTATGGCTTGCCAGAAACCAGCATTCTTCCCCTCAGAAGGAATCAAGGTGACAAGCTCCTGGCCATAGTCAAGCAACGGCTAGAAATAGCTGTGAAAAGCTATGACAATCCTTTTTCTTCAATTAAGTCCAACTTGGGGTCAGTAAGGTCTTATTCCTGGCAGTAAGGAATGGGAGGCATAACTCCGAACTAGCTGGGTAGTCTTTGTTACCTGGTATGCCAAACAGTGAGCAATATATCAGTTTTGGGATGTGTGAGCCACCTCACCCGCAGTTGGGCTCACATCTGTGGTTCTTAGATTTGCGCAGGACCAGTGCGTCAGGGGGCAGTACTCCAGGTTTCATCCCGCAAAGTTGCATACACTGGGTGCCCTAATGGGCACACAAAAACTTAAAGATGACTGCCAGATTGACAACCTGAAGAACCCTAAAATTAACGCTAATCCACCAGCCTGTCATTGTAAAATCCAGAGGAATACGCTAGTTCCATGAAGAACTAGAAATCTTTCCAACGAACCTGCAAACGCCTTCCAGAGCCAAACTATGACCCTGACGCTGATGCTTTATACCAGGTAAACCCTAAAAAATCATAAAATGGTCCAATAGATTAATGACTAAATGATTTCATTTCCTGGGGTAATGACAATTATGTGAGCAACCGCAAATGACTCTGAGAGGTCCCAGCCTTATAAAAGTGTTGAGGTGGTAGCATAGCGCCATCCTCCCATTTTACACATGGGTCAAATAGCAAGAGCTTAACCATACTAAGTTACGGATAAAGACCATGAAACTCTGAGATAAGTTCCACCAGATGCTCCTCAAACGACTATGACGACGTTAATTGCTTTATGGATAAATTTAGAGACCCCCTAGGACAATGACATCAGTTTTTTACATAACGTTGTGACTACATGGACCAACAGTTATTGAAATTATTTCTTGACGAATTATAAGAACCATACCTCAATGCCATCCTCATAGCCCAACCTTCATGTGCCAACTATGCCATAAAAGTCTGCTTTTAATACGCTCCCATAGCCAGCCACTGGCCAAACAACTTCACTTCCAGAGTCCTGGTATAAAAGAGGAAGATCCTGAGGACAATTCTGTCCTAAAGTTACAGAAGATCCCCATCTTCTGAGTTCACTGCACAGATGAACGCCCTCTCAGAATAAGTAAATAGTTCACCATGCTAGTACAAGTATTAACTCCACAAAGCAACCTCCGCTGCAACATTTGCAATGAAACTGCCCATCATTTCAGCAGTGCCTGAACCCCTGCTGGCAATGTAAAGTGACCCATCTAGATTAAGGTGTCCCACCAGAGTTAGTCAAAGAATAATGATGCACCTCCAAATCCTGGGCAGGCAAATTTTTATAATATCCTACCAGTACTATAATCTGCCGCTGATGCCCTATGTGAGAGCACCAATGGGACCCTATATTACATATCCACATCCCTACACTGTTTCACTGCCAAATGATCACTACAAAGTGGAACCAATGCACTGCCAGCACCCCTATTCTGGACCACCACCAGTATAACCTTGGCCACCCCTCTGTGGCTCGAGTACCCATCCATCCATACATCCACAAAACAAAACAAACCTGGTAACTCCCCTGGAAAAATTATACCTCTGAAAACACAAACAAGAAAAAAATTGCAAGTAGCAATAATTATAATTCAGCCAAGAGAATTTAAATCTGATGACCTACTTAATACAAAGAAGAATTAACATGAAGAACCACATGGAATACCTATGGAAGAATACGATGAGCCAAAAAGAAAACACAACAATAGTCCCCTCAACTTACCAGAACTTGAAAGCAGGCCAAGTAAAATCCTGTATCCCAACACAACTTGAGCAATATGTCAGTTTCCCCTACAGAAACCCATCCAGTAGTAAAGAAAGCATCTGTCAAAAGTTTTGAGTACCATAGCAAATAACTGTGCCAGCTCCCAATCTGGAATCATACTGACCCAAAGTGATCTTGGCTACAAAGAGATTGGAAAAAAATATTGTATCCCTTGAAGACCTGTGCAAGTGTAGCCCTACGTTATGACAAGGCCTCCACCAAACTACTTGACTCACCTGGCTTCAAAACAGGGGTCAGAAACAGGAACCCACTTACCAACATGGAAGCCCCACACTATGGGGTCCATCTTTGGATATTCCATGCTCATCCTACTTGACATGGGATCCTCAAAAAACTGTGACCAAGAAATTCTTTTTAGACATTGGCTTCTCGACATCCTTCAGAGTGACATGGTTTTTCAAATGGCTGGGGGGACTCAACAAGCTTTGTGTGGTCAAGTGTTCAACCTAACAGTGGAAATAGCGGGTAAAATCTGCTATATTGATGTGGATTTTTACTACAACCACTTCCAATTGTTACCTTCCCAACAGGTATTAGGGGAGTTTAGAATCTATGCCAACTTTGAAACAGATTAATGGTTTAGCAAATGGAAAAGGAAATGAAACCTTTTTAATTTTACATATATCAAATTTAAAGAAGTCAACTGGCGCCCCTGCACAACTGTCAACCTTTCTTATGAAATGTGTAAGCAAAAAAATAATGCCCTAAACCATTTAGAGGATGAACAATGGGTAAACTAATCCAGCTTTTTTAAACAATTCACCTTTTCTTTTCTTCCACTATGGTGACTATATTTCCCTCTCAACCCTGGGTCCAAACCACATTTAAGTTGCTGACGCTAGATCCATTTCAAGGTGAACCTACCATCTGCCTCAAGCCCAGGAAAAATTTGTTGAAGCAGAAATCAAAAAGGGGCTGACCAGTGGCCTCATCCACCCCTACCAATCACCAGAGAATTTCCAATTGAAGTTGTTTCCACGAAGACAAAAATTCTGTTTGTGTTTTAACTACAATCTGCTTAACTGAATAACCAATAAAAGTTTACCAAATGTTACTAATCACACATATTTTTAACCCTATAAAAGGTGCACATTATTTTTCCAATATTGACTTATTCTCTGAGTACTATCAACTTGCAATGGGTGAAAATCTATTCTTAAAACAGTGGTTGTCACCAAGTTTTGGTCAATATAAGCACACTCAAATGCCTTTCAGACTTACTGGAGCTCCTAAACAATTTAAAAAGGCTTGGATAGATTATTCTAAATAATGGTGCGCCACTGTTTACCTTGATAATATTACTACCTTATCTGCCAATTTTTAACAATACCTACAGTACCTAGGGGCACTACTCTGGTGGAATAAAGAAGCAGATTTATAAATTATAAAGTCAAAGCTGATGCTCTGCAAAAGTGAGTTGAAGCTGCTAGGACGCATTATCTCTCCAGAAGGAGAGCACACTGACCCTTCTAAAGTGGAAGCCATTTCCATAAGGATCATCCTGAACATTGACACCTAACTTATGAGATTCTTGAGAACCATAAACTACTTTAGCCTTTATTCCAAACTTCAGTAAGGTATCTGCCCCATTGTATTAACTCCAAAAATGTGAACCCCTTGGTAATTTTTCAACACCGCCCACCAGAGTTTCATCAGCCTAAGGGATACATTAATCCAAGTCCCTAATATGATCTTACCTGACTTTGATGGATTACAATGTTCATGAATACCAGTGATTCAGCGTTTAAGGACATACTCACCAAGTTACAATAGGATAAGTACCTACCCGTCAAATATACTCCCAATAAATTTTATCTGGTGTAATACAACTACCTGACGTATGAGAAATAATTTTTGGCAGTGGTGTTCACCCTTAGAAATTTTGGCATCACTTGTTGGACCAGTGGGTCACTGTATTCATTTCCAATTCATTGGTGAGTTTTCTGCTTTAAATTAAAACCTTAGTAGATTTCAAGGATGGTGGAGGTTGGAGATAATACAATTCACTTGAAATTCATGAATCTTTGTGGATGGCTCAACTCAAAAGCAGAAGGGCTATCAATAATTCACAACAACTTAGAGGGACCAGCAATCTTCCATATGAATTTGTACATGCTTGAGAAGGAGCCCCTATGATATGGAAGTTCATAAAAGAATTTAAAGTGCTAAATGATATGCTGGTTTACCGTTGTTCAAAAGTAAAACCAAAATTTTTCAATCTTTGAATTTCACCTGTATATAAGCACCAAAGGAGCAGCCTCTCAGTTGGTTTAAGGAACCAAAGCATGCATTGGAAGAAAGAGGTTTATGACACCGGACATTTTGGTGCACAAGTCACCTGGTTGAGACTTTTCATAGTATAGTGGTGACCAAACGCCTACACCAAAGTCAATAACTATGTAGTTACATTTTATGCCTTCCAAGTCTTTGCTAATTTACCAGGTTCCCAGAATCCTTAAAACTTATAGTAACACCTGAATATTTGAGATGTGGAGCCTCAACTTTATGGGACCCCTAAAAGTAAATTTGATAGGTCAAAAGATATCCTAGTAGCCACCTAATATTTCAGCTTCTGTCCTGTCACCAAGGCAGTTGTTAGGCTAACATGGCAACCACCGCCCAGTTCCTATACAAAGAGATGATTACTATGTATGGGCTGCCTCACCCTATCCTGTTTGATTGGGAATTATACTTCAATAATAAACTGATTGATGGAATGGTGGTCCAGGTACACACCTGGCACTCCATGATGACAGCATAAAACCCATAGTTTAACACTTTGAATAAATGCATGAAACAGATGCTGATGCATGCCCTGGAACATAGTGTCACTAAAAACTTGACAAATGGACCAAACACTTACCCACCATCCTCTGGGCATATCAAACTAGGATCCCCAGTACTATCAGTATATGTTGTATTAATTACTGTTTAGAATAAAATCCTGGCCCAATCTGCTGGCTAAGCAACTCAGTGGTTGACTTTTAACAACTTTATGGCTTGAGAAATCTGTCCTAAAGAAACTGGAACCTATTTATGCCTATCAATGAAGATCAATTATGACAACCATCTCAAAACCCTCCACCACTTTACAGTGGGTCAAAATCCTCTAGTATCAGAATAAACTTATGAACTTTTATTCCAAGAAGACTCACCTATATTTTAAAGAGCTTTTAGAGTTACCAAAGTACTCCCTTATGGGAACTACAACCTAGAGTTCTATAACAAAGTACTGTACCAATCTACCACAACAGCAACCATTTTAGACTATACCAATATAATATATAGGTGAGTATTGATTGGGGTGACAATTTGCCAATGTTCAGTAAATCATTGATTCTGCCATTTAATGAATATTTTGTATTTATCTCAAGTTTTGCCAATTCATCTAGATTTTTGAGACTCTGAAACCCCCCTAAAAATGGTTATAAAAACTCCATGTTAGTTTCATAATAAAATATGGACTATCGAGTTCAAGTTTCCGTTGAGTTTATTTTTAGTCCAGTTTCCAAGATTTTCCCTTGCGTTTACTTTTTAAACTACCCGGGATGACTGAAGATGGCTGAAGATGACTGCCAGATTGATGACCCAAAGAACCCTGATATTTATGCTACTATATCAGCAACCCATTGCGGAATCTAGTGGAATCTGCTAGTTCCGTGATAATGGACGAATCAGGGGTTTCAAATTTGGCTTGGTTTAAAATTTGGCCTACAGAGTCCTAGAAGCATGATTTAATCAGATCTTGCAAACCCGCATTTCATTTTAACTTGAAATTTTTGCTATCAATTTATTTTTCTCGGCTAATCTGGGCGTGGGAATCATGGCAAAACTTTCTAGTTTTATGACATCGATAATAAAATCAAGCTAAAATACTGCTCAACCAATCAACATGCGTGGGATCATCCGGATGCACGTAACCTTGGTAATAGCCCTTTTGCCGAGTTTGACAAATTATAAAACAACAATCAGACCTCATGGGCCCAAACCAAATTTAAATTTAAAATTGCTAAGCAGAGCCATTAGACTATCAGATCAACCTAAACTTTTATCTACACCAATCCCAATACCGTCTTCATTGCATGATATCACACAATGATCATGTTTCAGTTACGCGGTAAATTTTTTTAATAAATCCCCAGTTAAAAGTCATTAATCACGTCAAAACTAAATTAACCCGAATCGTCTGGTAAATTATAAACCCATACAAAGGTGGGAAAATTGGCCAGGGTTGATTATTTAATTAGAATGCTTTGCAGGAGACGTTATCGACGGTTCAATTAATTATAAAAAGGAGTTTCGGCGATCGAGTTCATGACGGATCTGGCGATATAGCTATGAACTTCGGCGGTGACATGGTAGGGATCCCAAAAGAGGCGTCGAGATAGCATGGTGTTATAGGTGTTGGGACTGTAGCTACAATCCTTATTGTAGTATCCCTTGAGGCAGGGTTCATCCATCAACATCTTGCCATCGGTTCTCAAGGGTGAGGTGCCGTCGACAAGTTGAGTGAAGAGATCTAATCAAGTTAGAGTAGAAGGGTTGTTTACCTCGGAGGTTGATGGGATGGAACTTGGTATCGGGGAATTCGGTTTGGAGATCCGAAATGGCACCCGCCATCTCCACCTCCTTTGCGGTGTAGTACTTTTCATACCGATCGAACTTATCCTTGCTGAAGGTCTGGGCTACTGGAAACATTTCAAATGGGAATTGGGTCAATATGGCAACTCGGCTCATATTTTTCGCACTTAGGAGGTTGCCGAGACATTTTCGCGTACTGCGGGCGGAGGCAACCGGATCCACCTTCTCATCAACCAATATTAATCGGTTGAAAGCAAAGAGGGCCATATGGTCCATCCCACCAAATTCCTCGTGCGGGTGTTCCTCAAGGAAGGTCTCCACCTGTTGGATACATCCCGGCACCCCAATCTTTCCACTGGCTGATTGATTAATTTAGTGAAATTGATTACCTTTGAAGGTGGTGTTATCAGGTGAGGCGTAAGCGTACGCATAGTTGACCAGAATTGCGTTTAAACTTGCTGCGAGGGCTTCAGGCCAAACGAGTGAATTTGAGAATCGGCCGTTATAGTAAAAGTGCCTACTCGGCTTAGTATAGTCGGTTAGCTTATAGTAGTTCCCACTATCGCTCATATCATCCCCAAAGCTGATGATGCGGTTGATTTTGTTGAGATGGCCATAGACCAAGTGTAAGGGTAGTAAGTAGATGGCGCTCTTCATCCCCTCTAATCTACACATCCACTTTACTTTATACCATACCATCCCTACTTCAGTTATATCGTATTCTTAGCCTCATGGATGGCGTGCCCATTAAAGGCGCTTACTTGTGGCTCATCTCACCTACTCCCTTGGTGTGGCTTAATTTTGAATGTAGCCTTTTATGAATAAACTTCACAATGCGTCCGACTTTAATATAAACTTCGCCCGCAGAAAGTTACTTTTAGAGGGTTGCAAAGTTTACTCTTTGGGGATTTCATGACTGATGGTAATTATTGCATATATAACTTGATGGCTTATCATCAAATATGGGGTCATTGTTGATCCAAGTAATTGCTTTTAACTTATATACTGCTCAGTTCCTAATAAATCAATCTCTTTATGATACCTTAGCTAAGTTGGACTCCTCACAAGGCCAAACCAGATAAATTTTAACCCCGTTTTACCCAATGTTATGTGGCCCACCCTTTTTAGTTAACTATTAGGCCCCGCATAGCCTATTCGCTTTAGATAGTTTAGACATCTCGGGTCCCTCCATAACCACCCTTTTTTCTAAAGTTGATCGCTGATATAATTTATACCGGGTGGCGGCCATCTCTTAAACTCTAGTCATAGTTTATTACTAGAGAGTTGGGTTAAACTTTAACGCCAATCCTCATGCTAAAAGTAAAACTATAGATCGCAGAGGGTCATTTAAATCCACCTCCTATAATTGAAGAAAGTTAATCTTGATAGAATATAGTTAAACCTTAGGCAACGACGATATAAAATTTTACGGTAAGTAGTTTCCTAAAATTCGGATATCCCGGATTCATCACGACCTGAGGTTCAAGTGATACCTCGAATTTCAGGGTTATCGGGCATTCGGGTTATCACTGGTAGGCGTTCACAATGGGGCATTCGACCCGAATAATCTTAAATATTAGGATGGGGACAAATCTAGATAAACAAAAATGGGGTATGGAAGGTGGATGAGTTTTTCGATGCTTTATTGAGAAGCGGAGTCAGGCTTAAATACCAGATCGATATAAAATAGTCAAAGGGAAAGATTTTGGGGGTATCAAAGGGAAAGCTGATAAAAATGAATAAATGGGATTGAAGGGTAAAACTTGGGAATATCCCTAAGGGATTGGCAACCTTGGCAGTTTTGTAACACTCCCCCTATTCATTTTTATACTGGTATAACTTAAGGGAATTCCCATTGATGATAGACTGATAGGGGATTCCATTGAGGATTTTCAAGTTGTAGTTCTCATAAGGTAATATTTTTGAGACTAATAAGGGTCCTTTAAAGTGGGGTTGATTTTTCGGCACTTAGGTTAACTCATTTCTAAACTTAGCACTAAGTCACCCATGGTGAAATTATGAAGGTTTTGAGTTTTGACTTTTAATGGATTTCATTTGATAGATTTGATCCTGTGAGATTTTTTGGGAAGTAGTTCAAAACAGGTCAGTAAGCATCCTATTTTGTAAGTGTGGAACAGTAGGATTAAGCTTTTATACATCTGAACAAAGTTTATAAAGTTGTGTTAATAGAATGAACTTTGGTTTGGTAGGCCCATAGGGTGGTAGATATGCCATTCAGCCCATTTTTGATATTGTCCTCGCAACTTTGATCTAGGGGCACAAACAAAAGTTTAATTGTGCCATTTGGTTAATCCATCCCGCTGGGGATTTATAAGGTGGTCATTAAGTGTCTTTTCTGGACTTAGGAAACTGCTTTAGAAACCAGGTTGTTGTTTAAAGTGTGACCCTTTGTCAGATAAGATAGTGTGTGAGGGTCCTAAGGTGGTGATGATTTATTCATAGAGAAACTGAGCGGTGGTAACAATGTCAGATTAGGACTGACTTGGATAGGGGCTTCAGGGTGATGGCAGACAAAGTTTAGATTAGCCTGGCAGTCAGGATGCAAAAGCCCCCAAAAGGTGAGCAAGAATGCCAGGGGAATTTCTGCTCAATTAATGTTAGAATAGGCTGGGAGATAGGTAGCAGTGGAGTGCTGATGGGCCACAAATAAGTGAAACAACCCAGTTTGGAACCAAGCTGTTGCAGCCCCAGGGCCGATGGGCCTGGGCGTAGGAAGTTCTGAGACCAGAAAAATATACAGAAAGGCTTTGACATGATAGGCCCAAGTGACTAAGTGTAACGGTTGATGATTGTACATGGAACTTATAAGGTTGGGAATTACAATATTTGGTTATGTTGAGGGTTGCAATTCCATTATTTTGATGCAGTTTTTCTAATCAGGTCAATAGCGGGATAATTATTTAATTATACATTTAAGTGGTTGTCCATTTTTGGAGGTTCCTCATTTGCTGACGAGTTGCAGGGATGCCATTGATTCTGGAGGCTTTTATGCGCCTCATGACCAACAATGCTTTTAGCCTTTTTAGATATTATTTCAAAGTGAGGTTGCTCCCAATGGATCTCACTTTGGAATTCTATTCCAAACCTCGAGTTCACCCCAATAAAGTCCACTATTTGCTAGACCTGTTATAATGTATTATAAATTAATATTGTATTTGATTTAAATAAGCAGGTTTTTTAGTGCAGATGGTGGTGCAATAGGAAGTGAGGAAGGAGGCGGACGTCCTGAGATCCTTTGGGGTGGTGATGACCTGGCGGAGCAGAATACACCAGCCCAGTGTTGGCTGGGGGAGCTTATTGAAAGCTATGGTATGGGTGATTAGAGGCCAGCAGGACATTGATGTCTGCCACACCTCAGCCCATGCCCATCCCTTCAGGATGGTGGTTGCCAGAGTGGCTTTAGGGTGACAGAGGCCAGTGCGCTGCACCTTGGCCCAGTGTGCCTGACA